>VWYH01008306.1:45620-169869 GCA_013399365.1 Pampusana beccarii
GCGCTGCCCCCGCGGCGGCAGGGCGGAAAGAGGAAGCCGGCGGCCCCGCCGGGTGCGAAATGGCGGCGCTGGATGGCTGCGCCTCCCGCTTCCCGGGGCTGCCGAGCGCTCCACGCCGCGATCACAAAATGGAGGACGCGGCAGCAGCAGCAGCAGCTGGCAGCGGCCGAGCGGGGCCCGCGCCCGCCGCCGGGACGCGGCACCGCGCTCACCTGAGTCCGCTGCGCTAGGCCGGGCCGCGGGCGCCACCCGATCGGCTGCCTCGCTCGGGGCTGTGGCGGAGAGAAAGAGCCGCTCCCGTCTCCGGCGAGAGCCAGCGCTAAAGGGCGTTGGCACAGGCAAGCCTACCCGCTGCTCAGCCCGCGCCCACGCGGCCAATCGCAGCCTGGCCTGCGAGCCCGGCTCCGCCCCCCCGCGCCCAAATAGCCAATCCGAGCAGAGCGCGCTGCCGCGGGGGCGAGCGCAGGCAGGGCACAAGCTCGGTTGGCCCGTGGGCTGCGGCTGGGGCCACGGGGTTTCCTCCAATTAGATCCAGGGTGAGATGACGTCACTGTCGCCATGGTGATGCTGCTACAACCCCCCCTCCCTCGCTGCCCCCTCCCCCGGCAGCGCGGGCCGGCCGCGGGAAGGAGGGAAGGGAGGGGAGGGAGGGAGCGCCCCGGGGAAGGCGCCGGCGGAGGGGGCGAGGCGGCGGGGCGGACGGGGCGAGGCGGCCCCGGCGCGTACGTCGGCGGCCTTTCACCGCCCGAAGGGGCAGCGGCCGCTCTTCCGCCTGCCGGTGGCNCCGCCGGCGGGCGGGAGCTCCGGCAGGAGCGGGGCGGAGAGCCCGGCCCGGCAGCCCCGAGTGGAGTGGGTACGTCCGGTGCCGGCCGCGGGGCTGATGCGGAGCGGGCGGGCAGTTCCCAGCCCGCGTTCCCCGGCCGGGGGCTCGGCGCGGCCTGTCCTGTCCCTGCTGTGCCCCGGCCCGGGGGGCGGCAGGAATTTCGTACTCTGCCCCTGACACGGTTTTTATTTGTTTGTTTTTCCCAATGGCAGGTTCTGAAATGCCATTTTCAAGTGAGAGTGTCAGCGCTCGGCCCCTGGGACAGGGGTGACAGGAAAGCGTTCCTGGAGAGTTCACATTCCCGAGGCCCCGCGCAGGGGGAACCAAGAATTTCAGATCAACAGTCAATATACTCACTTTTCCCTCTCCCCCTCTTGATCGCACCTTTACTTTCAAGAGACCAGGGATAAGATGGACACAGACTGGAATTTTAGGCCCATACTATGACATACGGGGAATAAAATGTTATCCATCCATTAGCAGATAAACACGAGGCACCTATTGCCGTGTCCAAAACGCTGGCCGAGCGGGTGCAGGATTGTGTCTGCGCTCAGGCTGCCCGGCTCGCAGAGCACACGGTGGGTTTGCGCTCTTTGTCCCAGCGTTCAGCGTACAAAACCCAGGCATGGATCAAATGTGCTGGGTCTGCCAGGGCTCAGTCTAGTTTGGGTTCTCCGGTGTCTTTGTGCAGTACTGAGTGTCTGCATGAAGGGATGAGGTTCCTCACCTTTGCTTTCAGCATCACCAAATATAGTCATGCTGAGGAACTTCAGCATCCAGATGGGATGATGAATTCTCTTAATCAACCCCAGGATGTTATTGTCTCAACTCATAAAGCTCTTGATCTGTGTTTGGACTGGGACTGGGATTATGTATGGGGAAATTTCATCTATGCTGTGAAAAAGCCACTCTCTTTGTCATTAGAGTTTGGGAAGCATTCTGTTATAAAAAAGGACCTACTGATAATACCCTTCTCAAAGTTAATGAAACTCTTTCAGAAGGCATTATGGAAATTTATGGCTGTACCCCAGAAATTACTGTCTTGGTAACTTGCTACCGTTTAGATTGCCTTTTTAATCTTGTCAGTAGGATACTCTGTCATTTTCACCAAAGTCCCAAATTATTATCTTCATTTACATGTTAGGTAGAGACTAAAATTGACCAGTTGTGCAACAAAAGCTTTTTTGATTAACGTCATGTCTCTATCAGAGATAAAACTAACCATTCCACCTGTATGGCACGGATGAGCGGGTTTTATTTGAGGAAGGACAGCTGACCTAACCAAGGCTACCTCTCAAAAACGGGGAGGACATTAGGATTAGCCTCATGCAATTTAAATCACATCTGCCACCTACTGAGAAGTTACATTAAGAAGCAAAGAACCACCTTAAAGTTGGGAAGTGCTGGGCACAGCAAATCTGTGTGCACAGAGCTGTGAGGTGGATCCAGCGTTAACCGCACGCGTGATGTAGAGTCTGATACACTCGTGCGGAGCAGCTGTGTGGCCTGAGCGTCCGGCTTCAGAGCTACAGCGGGCGGCAGCTGCACGCTTTGCGGGTTTGAGTCCTGTGGGCTTATGTGCCTTAAGGCTGCGCTGTGATATGGTTTTTAATCACAAAGCCGTAATCTCGTTTTCCCAGAGGAACCCTATGGCTAAGTAGGAATGTTGTTCTTTCGGGAGCTTTTAGGAGAGCAGGCTCAAATAATTTGTTGCGTTTAGTTTAGCAAAATAAAGGTTAAGAGGAGATTTGATGTTGTCTTGAAAGGAGGGTAGACGACGTGGATGTAGAATTGTTACTTAAATGCAAGACACGTGTGTAAAATGGATGTTAATTAATTTAGACTGTGAATTAGAAGATTTGGAATTTTCAGAGCAATGAGGCTGTGAGAAAACTTCCCAGTGCTGAGAGCAGGAAGCCCAGCCACATTGAGAGTGGAGCCTGATCAATCTGTGAAAGTGCTCATGTGATGTTGTTGCCTGAGTAGCAGGAGACTAAACTCCAGGAGCTTTCCAATTCTAGGTTTCTATTTAATTTTTCTTTTATTGCTTATTCCATGTAATGAACAGTTCACTGCGTAGCATTATCCTTCACTGGATTAAAAAAAAATTAATTTCCTTTAGAGCGTTTCAAGAGTGCTATCATCCTACTAAGCACTAATGACTTTACCCTTGTCACACCGTTATGAAATGGTTGGCATTATTTTGTCTTGTGTCCAGGAACTGAAAAATGTCAACATTTCTGGATATCAATGTAGAGAAATATAAGACCTTAATTTCCAGAGGGTTAAGTACTAAATCACAGAGCTTCATTTCCAGGGCGGTAAATGGTTTATGCTACTCAGCATGTACTGAAAGTCCACCTCCCACTGACTTCAGATGCACCTACTCACATTCAGCATCTTAGCAGCTCACACCACAAATTACTCAATTGAGGTGTGGGAGAAAAGTGAGCATTAATGCAAATTCCTTAGACTTACATGTGAACTTTAGGACAGAGTTAGAATCCAGTTTTCTAGAGACTCAGTTATTTGTCGTAACTGCAAGAGTCTCCTTTCTTTTTCCCAGCAGAACCTGCCTCGTCTGTCACGTGCTTTTCATCTCTGCAGCAAATGAGGTAGAGATGGTGCAGCCAGCAGCTTCCTTCCCAACAGTCTGCACAACAGGTACGTGGCAGGTGAAGGTAGAATCTCACAGAACAGGCACATAGCACAGCGAATTAAGGTAAACACACAAACCAAGAACTTCAAAAGCAGACTTCTGTCGTGGGATTTACACCGGCTGCCCTTGAACATCAGTATGACTGAGCTCTTTGGGTCCACAGCATACTCCTGTACTGTATGAAATAGCCCTGTCATGGACAGTGGTAGAAAAACTCACTCATTTTGTGTCCTGCTTTGAGAGGAATAGAGATTCTTTACAACTAGTCTCATGTCTATTTGCTTAATGGTGAGGGAACATAGTTTATGTTTCTAAAGGCCCTGTGTTTTGGCAGTTACAGGACTTTTCTCATTTGCTCCCAAGCTACTTCTTGCCCTCCTCTTTGTCTTATTATCTGTCCTTCTTCTCTGTTCCCAACTTCTAGAGAAACTTCTGGACAGAGAAGGGGACTTGCTTAGGAAGGGGACTTGCTTGGGTTAGGAAGAAGACTGCCAGCATGAGAGGGTGGTACCAAACCTCAGTTTTGCTGCTAAGTGCCATTTGTCTGGTTTAACTCACTGCAGGATAAGTCTATCTGCATGCTGGGAGTATTTTAGTCTTTGCTGGTGAAGGATGATCTTGATGAATATTGATATCTGCTGCAGGTTAAATGCTGCTGTAGTCTGATACACTGAAGCAGTTACTGATCATGCTTGGTAGTAAAATCTCAGCCTTTGACACTTTTTCTTCCCTCCTACCACTGCAGTAGTTGATGTTAAATTCTGCTCCCCTTTCTGGGGGTGCGATATGCATCACCATCTTGCACTTCACAGTGTTTCTCTGCATCCTTTCCTGTGGCATATGGTTCTAAAGAGTGGAAAAGGCTCTGCTGAGCAGAATCCAACCTGTGTTCTCTGGGTTGAGCTGTCTCCCTACCTCAGACAGCTTTCCTTTCCTCCTGTTGGCCTGTGAGGGAGGGAGGATGCTGGCTAAACAGAACCTTTCCCTTTTTTATGCTCTTAGCATAAAAAATGCAGATTTGTCAGTGCTGGTCCTAGGCAGGTCCAGCGAACCTCTTGTGAAGTGGCTCCGAAGCCCCAGGGCCTTACTGTGCTGCAGCTGCCAAGGGAGGCTCGTGGAGGAGTCCCTTGGGAGATTCCTCTCCAGGAGCATCATGCACTGGTCTAGTTGGACAGAAAGTTTTTGCAGATCTTCCTTGGGCCTCTCCTTTTCCCTGGCTCTGTCCCAGCAATTATGACTTGCAAGTGGGAGGACAGAGGAGCCAGCTGGAGCTAAACACAATCCCTGAAAGTTGAGGTGTGTCTTTTTTATGCAAATGAAACAAATAGCCTTTTGTTGGCTTTTGTTCAGTTAAATGCAACTTGCTCTGCCAAAATATGATAAAGGGCAAACAGGAATGGCAAAAATCACTGAGATTGTCAAGTAAATTTTATCCTCCTGAAGTGTTTCCTATCAGGAGGCAAAAGTGGGGCCCCTAGAATTAAGATAAATGCAGCTAATTTCCCCCTGATGGTGATTTGATTATTCTTTCATTACAAGTAACTAGTTCCCTTTTCTAATTATATGGCTTGCTTTTATCTAAGAAAAATTACCCAATTTATGGGAGTGGACCATTAAAGTCACTCATCCATGAGCAGTTTATTGTAGTGCTATGAGATTGCTGTTTTGAGAAAATGTCTGTATTGCAATGGATATGTATAGATTTTTGTCTCTTCTGCTGTTTTGCCAATGGTCATGACAAATGCGAAAGCAGGTAATGGGAACAGATGTGCAAGGCAAAACTGAAATGCAGAGGGCACAGAGCGCAAATCCTGCACACATTTAGCATGTCTTTAAGGGACTGAGAAGTATTGGAGGGGAAGGGGGCACGGGGGAACAAGATAGAAGCGTGTAAATGTGCACTGGTACTTGGCTTCATCAGCTGGTTGTTTAGTAAATTCAGGGCGAGCTCTGCCTGTTATGCCTTTGATCTCTGCGGTCTTGCTTTCTACCTCTATCTTCTTCTCCTTCCCCTGCAGCTGTCATATGAGAATGGTATGTGAATGGGAGAAGGGAGATCAGTGAACCAGATTGCACAGCGGGGGCTGGAGAGGGGGCATTGGAGGAGTACGCAGGAGCATGGTGAGGTTGTGAGGAAGCCTCAGGTCCCACAGGCAGGTTGCTGCAGCGCACTCTGTTTAGTTTATCTAAACTGGTGTAGCTGTCGTGGGCTAGGGACGTTGCAGGAAAAGCTGGTGCAGATGTGATATCCCTTACTAGATCAATTAACAGATGGAAAGACAGACAAGCATTTGATCTGAAAACACCCAGTATAGTTTCGCTGTATGATCCAAACATACTTTTTTGTTCTATGCCATATAATATTAATGCTGATGGGTATTTGAAGGTCAAGTGCTTGTCTGTATGGGGACACTGAAGGGTAAATGAATAATGGATAATTGTACCTGCACACTGTAGGTAAACTGGGGTAATTCCCCACGTGGAAACTCCATTCTAGGAAGAAAGCCACTTTTATTGTGAAGTATAGTGCCTGCTAAGGGAGCAATAACAACAAACTGTAATTATCAGATTATTCCCAGTGTAGACAAACCATAAGAATGAAGGAAGGAAAGGGAGAGGATAGAAAAGACAGATATGGAAAGAAGGCAATCAAGCGGTTAACCAGAGATACCTGTGGGAAGATGTGATATAACTATCCTTCCTCATGTGAACTTTATAACCTAAAATTAACCTTGTAGAAAGTCTCGGAAGTTTGTTTAAAGCTAAGATATTTTTTTAGACTCAGTTTTGAAGAGTTCTTGCTCTTCCATAAGCTCAACGTGGCAGTAGGACATGTATGTGTTGAATTTTTCCTTACAATTTGTAATTACAAGGTTCTTGGTTATGAGTTTAATTAGGACTCAGTACTGTCTTCCTTGTACAAAGATCAGGAATCTGAGGACTATGAAAAGTGCATGTTAAATCTGTAGCTAGTTATGATTACATACCTGGTACACCATTAATAATGATTTATATATAGAATGAAATAATCCTTCAGTGGAAGAAGGCGATGGCATATGCGTATATATATATATGTACGTATGTACATATTTTAGACTGAAGTGCTCTTTGGCAAGCCAGGAACAGGACACTATACATGCATCTTTAGTAACTGATACTTTTTGGCAGTTAACATACTGCATCTTTGCTTTACTGAAATTTTTTATCACTGTTGTACTTAGCTGCCATCATTACAAGCAAGCTGTTTAATGATGACCTGTGATAATGCAAATTGTATCACTTAATTACTTGCATTAATGTTGTAGGAAGTCTCAGATGCACACGATGAATGTCTGTGGAGCTACAAGCAAGGAAAAAAAGCTTCAAACGAGTGAAAGAGGTGTCTAGGCAAGGGGTTGCCTCCTTACCGATGGGAGGTTTTGCCTTCTGGAGAAACCTAAGTGAGAGAGACATCCCCCCCTTTCTCTCATCGTGTTCTCCTGCTAATGAGAGAGCGAAGCTTACAACACTTACAACATATAGCCCAAAAGAGAGCAAGCTCACACGCTGCGTGTTGCTGTGTTGGTAGGTAATGCCATTTCTGCAGTGGGAGATACTTCCGGATGGAGAGATTCACATGTGGTACTGATCCATGGATGGGTACAGGAGGGGTTTAGTCTGAAGGTGCTAGACGTCCACAACGTTAAACAGAGGTGCTGGAAGGAGTTTTCAGATCTAATTTCCATGTATTTGAACACTGGAGATTTTCAGATAGAACACACAGAAAAGCTGTAATTAAATCCCAGTATTTATTTCATTCTACTTCTTTATGGGATTCCTCCCGGGGCGGCTAAATGGCCCCTGTTCTTCTCAAGTTATTCTTGTTTCTATAACCTTCAGTGAAGTGTTTATGAAAGGTTAGATGTTATTGTTATATAGTTAACATTGCTCCCCTTCTTAAGAACTGGCAATTCTATGAATTGATCTAATTTATTTAAGTTTAAATACAACGTTTCTGTTAATCTTTGCCTGTGCTTAAAAGCCATGCATGGATCACTAAAATCATAAGATAATTAAGGGGAAAGCTTTAGTATAAAATGTTATGTTAAATCTATCAAGTATTTAATAAATCTTTTTTTCTGTTATCAAAGATTATCACCTTTCTTAACTATTTTATGCAAATGTTTTCCTGGAGAAACAGTGTCTTACTTTCCTGGGTATGATATTGGAGGAGTACTGGTTGGCGCATTTGCTTTATTGTTCCCATGCCGTTGTCACCAGAGCTGGATAGGAAATGAATATCCTGCTCTGCAAACTCTTCAGGAATTCAGACTTCTTACCCTGCAGAAGAAGGCTGCTGAATTTTTCTCATGAAAAAAGAAATCATATATCAATGGTGTGAACGAAAGCACTCGGTATGTGAGATCTCTTTTCAAGGTCCCGTTTTGCCATTTCATTGGGTTATTTTAACTGTGGAGTGATGTCTCCTGTCTTTTCTTTATCTCCAACACAAGAAACTTTTCAAAGTAGGAGTTTCGTTGATCGTTAATTTTCCAGCAGCCCCTCCTCATGTTTCAGCAGATAACTCTGGACCAGGACCAGCTGTTGTTTCCTGGCTTCAGTCCAAAATTTCCCCTGAAAATAAATACATAAAATCGCTATACTTCCCATACTATGGAATCGATGTTCATAACATAGAAGAAATGTCTGGCTATATAATATGATGCAGAAAGCTAAGCTTTTGATACTAATTGCAAGTAGGTTTTCCTTCTTAGCATGCATAGTTTAAAAAAAAAAGTGGCTGTTATTGTGGCTGTTGTACTATCCCATACTGGAATCTGTATCAGAATCATAAAAAATGCTGTGTGAGAAGAGAACCTGGAAAAACATTTTCCTAGAACATATCAGAAGCAAAATTCTTATGAACAAACTAATAAAATTCATCCTTCTCAAAGCAACAGTCAATGCCTCCTTCTTAAAAACCGTAAAAATCTGTGGCTTGCACACATTGTTTCCCCAAATATGATATATATGATATATATTTTGTCCAATCTGCCAAATGCATCAGATCTTGCTTCATGAAAGGCAGTTTTTGGTGCCCTTCTCCATATAGTCTCTCTCTCTCTCTTTAATTCTTTTAGATGGAAGGTGGCATCAACTAAACCTCTCAAACCTGAAGTTGTTGCTTGAAACGGTGTCAGTGGGACATCACACAAAGCACTGTGCTTCAGAGTTGGTATCGTAACCAGCCAACTTTCTCTTTAGACCAGCACTCTGTTGTGTTGAGGTTTTTTGAACTATAAGATAGTGCTGCCATTTTACATAGCTCGTCTCGATTTCAGATATGTTTGTAAGAAAATGGTCCTTTGATACAGTTGATTGGACTTGAGATTCTTCAGAATTGGCAGGTAGTCATTACTGAGGGCAGAAAAATCTTAAATGAAAAAGGTTGTGTTCATATGAGAGGTTTGTAACTGATGGCTTGGCAGCTGCCCAGATAATATTTAGGCATTGTGGGGACAAACATAGTCAATATAGTAGTGATGTGAAATAACGAAGACTTTATACAACAAGCAATCATTTGAGAAATAATTAGTTCTCCAGCTTTATGATAAGTTTACAGAGGAATCAAGAATCCCTTTTGGAGTCTTATGGAATGCTTTAATTGAATGATTAAAACTATTTCATTGGATATTTAGTGAATATTTATTTATTCTTATAGAATCATACAATCATAGAATGATTTTGGTTGGAAGGGACCTTTAAAGATCATCTAGTCCGCCCTCCATGGGTCATGGGCATGGACATCTTCCACTAGACCAGGTCGCTCAAAGCCCCGACCAACCCAACCTTGAACACGTCCATGGATGGGGCATCCACGGCGTCTCTGGGTAGCCTGTTCCAGTGCCTCACCACCCTCACAGTGAAGAATTCCTTACTGTATACATTTCATACTGTATGAAGTATTATTTGTTAGGGGGCTGAATTCTCTGGATTTTTCCACTTTCACATCATATACTTTCATTCAAAGTTATACTTTTTCAGGTGGAGAGGAGTATTCTGTATTGATGATGTAATTGGTTTTATTGTTATTCTTGGCACACAGACGTTTGATTTGTTTGAATGAACAGTAGTTGCAGGGCCTGATAAGTAGGATGATTGCCATCAAGGGTAATTTAGCGCTTTGCTTTCACAGAGCACAAACTCCCTTTGATTCACATCAAAGGATAAGGCCAGATTTTCATCTGGTGTAAATCAGAGAAAAATGCTGCCTGTTGTGCGTGTGTGTCTTTTGTATTTAATTAATTGCTTGGAGATTTTTCTTATAAGCTCATTGTGGGATTTGTACAATCACATTTAGTCCATCCTTGCTTCTGAAATTCTTCTATTATACCACTGTGGACACTTTCAGTTTCTTGTATAACTTTGTGATGGGAGACTTAGAACTGAACGCTGCTTGCAAGGTGAGACTATATTGATTTGACAGTGGTTTAAAGCTTTTGAGACCTTCCTCAGTCCAGTGCTTCCTCGTATTCTGTCAGCTTTTAGAGTTGTGCTGGACATTGTGAAAATGGTCTTATTTTGCTGACCTTATCAATACTTAAATGCTTTCTTTCAAGACTGTGTTTGGTAACATGGAGTTTCCTCTGTTTTGTGTTGTCCTTTCAACCAGCATTTGTTGCATCTGTAGGCAGTTTTTTCACAAGCTTATCGCAGGTTTCTGTTTTGATTGTCAAATAACGTGTCACTTGTAAACCTGCCCTGCTCACTCTCTTTTCCAGATCATTAGTCAGAACATTGAGCAGTAGCCTGCATCTTTAGGCACTGTGCAGCTAATCTTTGGCCTGAGTGAAAAGTCAAACCTGTATTCCCACTTTTTTGCCTACACCAGTGACAAAGACAGAACTTGATGCAGCTGACAAGGCACCTAAATAACCTTCTTGTCCCTGTAGACTTTAGTATTGGCTGAAGCTTGAACCAGTTTGGATAAAAAATTATGCTGTGAGCACCTGTGGTGGCATCAGAATCCCAGGGTGGTTCCAAGAACCCAGTAGGAGGTACAGGAGTGGTGCCCATGGATGAGTGTTTGCAATGGAGCCAGGCACTTGTTATCCGGGGTCCAAGCAGCCCATTCTGCCCCGGCCAGCAGCTGACGGCTGGGATGGGAGGCGAGCTCTGGGCTGAGGTGATGGGCACATTCTGCTCTCTGCAACATGCACAAGCCTGGCTGGTGCCTGGAGATTGTACCCAGCAGACGCGGTTGCGCTGGGATCAGTGTAAGGCGCTCTGTACTCTTTTTGCTCTTTCTTCCCTCAGTCTTTCTAGTCGTGACCAGAAAGTTGTATTTCTGCACAGAACTTGTCAGCACTGTGGCTCATTCAGCAAGCACGGGGTAGTATGGAAGTCCGCAATCCCTGGAAATTCTGCTGTCTTTGCTATGTTACATTCCCAATGCTTTAACATAGATTGACTAAGTCCTGGCAGCTTTTACATTCCCAAATGATTGCTTGGCTCCTGCTCAGCTATGGGCTCTCCACTCTTTTCGTGCTGCTGAAATATTGATGCTGCTTCATTGCAAAAGAGCTATTTAATGCCCATGTTTAAGTACATGAGCCGGATGTGAGACATTCCCTTCTGTAGTTCGTCTCATCCCTTGGATGCACATAGGCAGCTTGCACAGGGAATAGCTTGCGGTGCGGGGGGAGAGAATGTGTGAGCCGATGGGGAAAACTGGGATCAGATATCAAAACACCAGGATAGGAGTCCCAGCTGAGAAATCTGAACAAAAAGAAGTGTTTCATTAGTTGGAAGGATATGGTTATGTCTAGTCCAATTTGGCAAGGAAAATCCACTTACTTTTCAACATTTCGCTAAAGCAGCTTCTGATGGAGTCATTCCTGCAGGCCTGTCTGCCCTCTCAGGTTTGTCTTTAATTATGAACAGTAGAAGTATGCTGGGGGTGCCTTTGGGAAGGCGGTGCGAGGGATGCTGGAAGGCTCTGTGCTTGTTCACTGAAGCACAAGAGCAAATTCTGTGCACGTTTCAAGGCAGGAGAGTGCCTGGTTAGCTGCATCTGCCTCCAATGCTGCAATCATACCTTATGATTCACTCACACTGCCTGCAAAAGTGTAGCCTAAACCTCCTATTTGCCAACCCCCTTGCATCTCCTCCTTCCCTCCACCAAAACAGCCTCAGTACCTTCTAAGCCTGAATTTGTCTTTGTTTAACACAAAATCCCCGTGTCTTAGAGTATCCCAGCAAGATCCCAGTAGGACTTTTTGTGCTAGTACATTCACTTTGTTACTGGTGAAAATGACTCTTCTTACACCTCCTGGCATCAGATTTGGTTTCTCAGCCGTGTATCACGTTGACAAGGGTTTGTCAGATTGTGTTTAGCTAGAAATATTGGGTGCTCCTATTTTGCTGCTAAATTATGGGCTTCTAAGTTTATAGCAGAAATTCTGGTGTTAATCCCTAAATACAAGACTTTGCACTCCATGGTCTTCGGTTTTATCCTGCCTGTTTTACTCTTAGCCCACCTGTATAATACTCTGATCTTCCTCTGCATTGACACAGCCTTTGAATCTTGTGATTTGCTCTGGTTTCATTAGCATGTTTTCATTTTCTTGTGCCAAGTTTGTTAATGAAAGTACTAAATAAGATCAGTTCCAAGGTCCCAAGCTTGAAGAAGCCTTAATTGGTTGTGCAGGGTACATTTTGTAGATAAACAAAGGACACAGCACAGATCCTCATGGGAGCAAATCAGCCTAATCCTGGTGAGTTCTGTAGAGTTATTCTGGTTATTCAGAGGATGCTGCTTCATTTCAGTCTTTTGTCCAGCACACAGATAGCAAAACAGTTCCTTGTCTATGGCATGAGTAGCTTTATGAGGACAATGAAATATGATTTGGAAGAAGCATGGTTGGGTACATCACACTGACGTTGAGGTGGAGGCAGGACAGAAATACTAGTGTCTTACTCCTGAGTGCATTTTGCAGCAACTTTGTAAGGAAAAAAAAAAAAAAAAGTGAGAGGGTCTTGTGCAGATGTGGGAAGAGGTGGTGGATACATGAGCCAAATGCCCTGAATAGCCAGATAAGGAGCCTCACAGAAATGCTGTGTGTTTTCAGGGGCACAGAGTCAGAAATGTGTCGTGCTCCTGGCGGGACTCAAAACAGCCACTTGCAAATAACAGATCTGTCTTTGTATAAAGCATTGCATGTTTCCTTGTGTACCTTTTACCTTATGTTATGCACAGAATTAGTTGCACTTCATGTGTAATGGGCAGATATTGTCAATGATTTTTTTTAATAAATAGCAAGGAGTACGTAAAGCTAAACCATCTGAAAAGCAGTTAGGAGTATTAAACACCATGGTCTCCAGGAGGGTTATCTGCCCCTGCGTGATCCCCAAGAGCTGTTGTTCTGCAGTGTATCAGCCTTTTTCCTGCTCTCTTCTAGCTCTCTTCTCTTTATTATACTGAATCTCTGGGGAAACATAAAGGAGAAGAACAAGAAGTTATTTTGCAACTTACAGGCATTAACATAGTGCAGATGTCCTTTTACCTTTTCCACAGGTTTGGCTCTTCATTCTCACAGACTCTTTCCAGACCTAAACAAACCTGAAGTTACAAGGATTTAATCTTCCCAACTTTTTGCTGGACCCCTGGGCCTGTAGTATAAAGGCAGTGCTTTTCCAATAACTCAAGGAGAAATTTATTAAACACAGCATGGATTTTAAGATATCCAGGGAAGGAGCAGGAGGGTGGAAGGCTGTTGACTGGAGAGAGGCTCAGGGGGTGTGTGTCTTTGTTAGGAGGGCCGATGGCTGGTTTTGATACAGGGTAGTTAAGTACATGAGAGGCAAACTAGTAAGTGGTCACCTTTAGAGCTGTCTGCACTTTGAAGGCTGTCACTGTCAAGCATGTTGCCAGCAGGCAAAATCGCTTGCTTATTTTATGAGAGTAAGGACAGAGGAGGAAAAAGACATCCAGTTCCCCCAGAATACTGGCCCCAGACTAGCTCCAAGCACACTGCCTCCCAGTACAAGCGGCACCAGAGAACTATGTCGATGCACAGTCTCCATGCTAAGGGAGAGCACTACTTTTGACATAAGTTCATTTAATTCCATCGGGTAAGCATGAAGTACACTGCAAAATGACAGGAAAGCTGCAGAAAATTCCCTATAGCAACTGTCAGAATTGCTTTTGTTTGGCAAGTGTCTGCATAACCTGAGCTCAGCAATTTCCCTCATAATAATAATTTATGCTGGCTCAAAGCTGAGGGCATCAATTAAACTGCAATTAAACAGCAACATGTCTCTGGAAGTTTTTTCCTCCTTGTTAAGTAAGCACTGTTAGAATAAAAGAACTTTTCCTTCCAACTGATGTGGTTTTCCTTCAGCTGTGGATTTCTTTGACAGATGTAATGCCCTATCATCTGAGCAATCAGCTCAGTGGAGGAGGAGGCAACAAGCTTTGCGATGGATGTGGAAGGGCGCTCTGAGGGGATGCAGCAGATTTCTTGTTGTCTGCAGTCTTATTTGTTTTCAAGAGAGGTATTTTTATCGTATCTGAACATGTGCTGTGTAATGTATCATCTGATATCCTTTGGAATGGTTCCTTCCCAGTCTACGAGGTAGAGCAATGCTCCAGCTGGGATTCAGAGAGAACCAGAGCTGTCAGGTCTTCAGTAACAGTATGCAGTAGTGGGCCATGTTATAATACATTTTACTGATGCCCTGGTACCATTCCTGCAGCCTAGCTCTATTTTCTTTATTTTTATCATACTGAGGGTCTGAACTAGCATTGCACCCCTCATCTCCTGTAGTTCCACGGTTGTACCAGTCCTTAGGCTTGAGCAGCTCATTGAGTGCACTGGAGGAGGAATCACCATTCCCAGCTGGACACAGTTATTATTCTTTATTATGTATTGAGTGTTCATCTCAATGCTGTTATACTCACAGCAAGCTTGTGAAATGCACTATACATAACTCCCATCCCTCTCACATCCATCCAGCTGTAGTTAGGCATGGAAAAGGAAAGACAAAAAGCCCTCTCGGCTCATCCCTTACTGTAGATCACTTTTGTTCCATTTCTCCACATTCTTTGCATTCTTTTGCAGTTGGAGCTGCGTCTGGAGTGAGAACCAGACACACCAGGAGCCTCCTGCAAAGCCACAGGCCTGAGGCACACAGATAAACCTTAGTGGATGGTCACCTTCAGGAGAAGAGGGACTGTGACTTATGGAGCATTGTGCTCCTTCCGCTGAAAGATTAGGGATCTTTGTCTGCAAAGGAGAGGGAGCATTGGGGACAAACATCTTCTGTCCAAATCTAGCCCCTTTCAATGATAGAGGAAAAGTTCCCCCTCTCTAGTGAAAAAGGCAGCACCAGCAGTAGATTTGGTCCTTGAACTTGGGACATTGTATTACCTACCTTCCCGCATGAATTTTAGCATTTGTGTTCTCTCAAATCTGGGCAGAAGCTTCCTACCCCACTTTCAGCAGGATGTGACACACATTTTAAGGTACACTACAGACAGTATGCCCTGTATATACAGTAACACACTCGTTCCCGTTTTGTTTGCAAGATTGCACTGCCAAATATTCAGGAGTAGCTTGGTTCCTATGGTAATGCAGGTATATGTATGCCAGGATGGATCTGCTTCGAGTGATATTTGATTTCTCCAAGCATTTGTCCTTTGAAGCATTTGCCTTCCTTTGTGCTGCCCAGCAAAGAGCAGCTTGAGAAACCACAGCAACCTGTCCCAAGCCAGCTTCTCAGCCGAAAGGAGGAATATGGCCAAAACACCGCATCCCACCATTAGGGAAAATAAAGCTGGGAATGTTGCTTTTTTCCTGCTCAAAGAAACCGAAGAGAAACAGAAGCCTCACAGCCTTTTGCATCAACCTCATTGAATAAAAAAAATGAAGGACATCGAGTAATCTGAACTTTATAGCTGAAATCTAATCTCTGTGAAGGCATTTCTGGGATGTGCATCATTCTTGTTAAAGGCATTATAATCCTGGTAACAGAACTTGCACAGTAATTTGCGCTGCCCTTGCCACAAAGTACCCTGGAGATTTTACTTCTGTCTTCATTCTGCACCGTGAGAGAGGCTGAGCCCCCATGCAGCCTTGCAGCGAGAGAGTGTCTGCCTCACCCGCATGTGTCAGTTAGCTGTTACGAGACATCTAAGCAACTTAAGACAATAATTTAAGGTGGAGTCCTCTGTTTTCAAGCATTTCTGTGCATCAGGCAGTGATAGTATCTTCTAGGCCCATAGTATCTTCAAAAACTGCCATCACTTTGTCATCGTGACTGTACTTGGTGCATCGGAGGGAGTATCCCTGTAGCTGTGCGATTACTGCTGTGTTTGTTTGTTTAGTCCCTTCCATGCCTCCATCCCAGCCCTTTCCAGAGTTACAGAAGCTGGGGAAGACATTAGGGTCTTTCTAATGAAGAAGTGTTTGCAGCATAACACAGAACTGCGTTTGTGCACAGAGGAGAGCTTTGCTCAGCCTGAGCAGCTGCAGGTACAGGAGGCTGTTGGACACAGCCCTGCTCTCCTCAGCTTCCACTGCACGGATGTTACTTGTGTGCTGCTAATGACCTCCGTCTCAAAGTAGTATCATGTTTCACTCATGGAGTTTTTCAAGCTCTGCCTGATTCATAAATTAGGTTTAACCCCTGCTTCAAGCACTGCTTGAGAGCTTGTTAAGACTGAACATTAAACATCTAAGTTATTTTCCAATGCTTCCTTTAATTTCTTTCCTTTTGCACTTAATGCAGCATCTTGCTTTTCTTTAAAGTCCATTTCCCTCCCTGTTTTTTGGGTGTATGCCCACACAATATTTAAATGATTGAGATTGCTGTGTGACAGATATTTAAAATATTTAAATTGCAAGCCAAAGACTGATTTATAATTCGTTATTTCAGCTGAAATAATTAGAAACCATGAAGGTTGAGCCTTAGGCCTGAAACACTGCTCAGCTCCTTTTCATGTTTCGGAAGTTCAGCTTTCACCTACAGATCTAAAGTTCCTAAATGTTACATCTGCCTTGGTTTACGAAAAAATGGAGATTGTGTTAGCAGATGACACGCAGTTTAGACTTCTAATTCCTTGTTAAATACCTCAAAAGCATCACTAAAGTCAGTGGGAGCTGGGCACTTACTGAGATGCACTGACTGATGGACTCTCATTCCAGGAGGGAAAGCGAAGCCAAGGCAAGCCACAAGTGAAGCACGTTTCACTCTCCAGATCATTTTAGCAGGTCCTTTCCTAGGGCACAAGTTGTTTACAACAAAGGAAATATTACAACTTAAAACACAGTCCCCAGGGGGCACTTCCCTGTCTCCATTAACCGGAGGAAATAAGACACAACTTCCATGTGAACTGAGAAACTGCTTCCTAATGTGCCACACGGACCTGAGGTAGGTGGAGGTGCTGAAACCACCCCTAGACTGCTGCTCTATCTTTTAAAAAGCTGCAGCATTTGTTAACATTTGTGAGCTCCCAGGCACTGAGATCTAAAAAAGCAATGCAACGCTTTTGAAGATCCCACCAGGCACTTTGTTCCATCTAAAGGTCACGTATTGCCATGATGTGTCTTGAAATAAGAAGAGCAATCCTTCTTCTTGACGATTTCAAAGTGGTGTTGCACACTGATACAGATACGCTGCCCCATTTACAATGTGGATCGTTTCCCACCAGTTGCAAACTAGAGCTCTGCTTCGTGGAGATGCTTCACAGCCCCTGAAGCACTTTGGCTTCGGTGGCAGCTGGGGCTGATGTCATCTTGTAAGGGGCTCTCAGCAGTTTGCAGGAGCAGTTTTCAAGGGGACAGGAGGTCTTTCCGTTCCTCTGGATTATAAATTGCATCCTTAGGTTGGTCTCTGTGGTCAGAATTGTGTTACTGAAAAGGTCAATATTTTATCAGTGTAGCTGTCTGCATCTCAGCTTTGAGGACAACTGATATTTCAGAAGTGCTGAGCATCCGTGATTCCTGGGCTTCTGGCAGTTCTGAGTTACAATGTATGTATTTAACTATTATATTCTTCCTGCATTGCTTTGGCAGGCCATGAAATATTTTTTAATATATCTCTTTTGTTAACAATAGGTCAAGTTAAGTTGCAGTGCTTTTTACGCCAAATATTTTGTTCAGAACTTGCTTTTGATAAATGCTAAACAATTTGAAGGAAGGAAGGAAGCATCTTCCATCCCTCCCAAGATAATCGTCAAGCTGTCAGTCTTATGAGTAGACTACATGGGAATCCCATACCTGGACTTCTGGCAGCTGCTGGGTCCCACTGCCCGCAGCGCGGCTCTGGGTGAGATGCTTACGCCAGGCCAGGCCATGGCAGCAGGACCCTCACCTAAAGGAAACATCAAAAATATACCAGTTAAAATAGTCTAGCAGAGTGGTGCCCAGCTCTAAACAGCAGAGGCAAGCGAAAACAACAGGAAAAACTGGGAAAAGCCTGAGAAGGATTCTCCAAAGGTGGTGGTTTTGAAATCTGCCCTTATATAACTTGTTGAAGTCACCAATTATGAACTAGGTCCAGCAAACTCATTCAATTTTTTATTCTATAAATAGTTTCCTCTCTCCAGTGGCAAGAGTTTAAGGCTTGATAGTGGTTTGGCAGTTTCCAGGGAAAAATCTGAACGGTCTGCCAGTTCACAGTGAGGGAGGAGCAGAGGGATGGTGAAACACACCGCGACTCATTCCCAGCCGTACTGACTTAAGGTTTGAACTTAACCCCTTTGTGGTATTCAACACGTCCGATTATTTTGAAAACATAAGAAAATGCAAGCCTGATGGGAGGCTGCCTTCCCCAGAGCCCCCTGGCCAGCCTGGCCCAGCGCTGGAGCCTCCGCCGCTGTTCACGGGGCTTCAGCACCTCGGCAGCAGATCCCTGTGGGTTTGTGCACACCATGTTCTGCACAGTTTTTCAAAGAGCAGAAAAGCACCCACAGTGTTGAGTGCCTTTTTTTTTTTTTTTTTCCATGGTTATCCCTTACGACTTACTTTCCCAGCTCAGTTCTCTGTTGCTAACTGGAAATGCAGAGTTGAAAGAGGCAGAACTGGAGTGGCTACAGAAGCCAGGCAGGAAAGAGAAAACAATGGCTTGCATAAAACCCATTCTCCAGGCAGAAACAGATGACAAGGCTGAGAGGGATGAAGAGGGATCCCTGAGCTCAGTCCCTGGCTGGGAAGCTGCTTTGGGAAGGTCTGGGAGGTGGGCAAGCTGAATTGTGAGTGTAGGAGCCCCGCAGTGAGGGAGAGAGCTGGGAGGGTATGTTGCGGGAAGCTGGAGATGGAGGGAGCCAGCTGTGAGCAATGCCGGCTGCTCCTGCGATCCCTGAGGATGAGCAAACGCGACTTGCCTGGGCAGGGAACAGAGAGGATACGTGTAGGTAAGGGAATATGCTGGGAGAAGCATGTGCGTGCCTGGGGGGCTATACCTGTGCCATGTGTCACTTGTTTTTATGGTGGGGATAAATAAAAAAGTTTTCTTTGGAGGAAGCTGCAGATTCATAGCAACCGACTGGCAGAAAGCAAACCTTTTTCTGGGAGAAGTGAAGTAGGTGTAGTTGGTCACAGCTTGGTGTGAGCCTTGGCAACCCCCCCAGGAGAGGAGGGACGTGAGCCCCTCTGCTCACTGAGCATCTCTGCTGAGACTCCAGCAGGGAGGACAGTGTCTGTGGCCCAGCAGTCACAACAGGATCAAATTCTCGTTCATTACTTACTGTGTTTAGTCTTCAGTTAAAAAATTGTACAAACTCATCTGAGTCATCCCTACCTCTGCTGTGGATCCTCTGCTCAGCAGAGGCCCTGCAGGGAGGTCCTTGGGGGGCAGTGGACCCACTCAAGTTGCAGATCTGTTTTGTGTCACTGGCACAACTGTGCATGCAAAACAAGTGCACTGAGTGGTCTGTACCCTGGCTTGACCCCAAAGCACCTCTGTGCATAGCCTGTGCTCTCCTGCACAACAGGGAGAGCTGCGGGGCTGATGCTCCTTCCCACCACCACTGCAGATGCAGCCAGCCCTTTTCTTTCAGGAATGTGCCCTGCTCAAACAAGGAAGGGGGGAATATCTGCTCCAGGAGATGCCCAAGAGGATCAAATGAAGAGAAAGGAACCTCTCAAGAGTCTCCTTATGGGAGTTTTTCATGGGTGCCCTTGCCATGACAGGGCTGGAATTCACTCCTCAGTAAGTCACAACACCAACGCTCACCTCCCACACTTCTGTGTGGGTTTGCCTGTGTCCTCATGTAGTAGCATAGCCCAGGTGGTCCACACAACATGCCTATTACCCTGGCTCTTCTTCCTGGTTCCAGAAGTGTTTTGCTGCTGTGTTTCAGTCTCCCTGTGCTTTTGCCCTAGGATCTCACCTCTCCTTAACAGTGTTTTCTACTCCAGGGTGAGGCATTCTTATGTTACTCTAGTGTTCAGGTCTCCATCTATGTTGTGGGGCACCTATATGATGCCTGTGGAAATAGCATTGGCATCACAGCTGGCCCAGGTTTTACCTGTTGCCCCTTGCCTGCCACGGGTGCCCTGTGTGACCCATGTGCTGTTTCAGGCTGGCTGGGGAGAAAAGGTCTTCTCCAAAGGCAGTGTCCTGCATTGCTGTGGTACAGTCCTTGGGCAGGCATTTCTACTTCACATAGAAAGTGGAATTCCTGTTCTTAAATATCTTAAGAGTGAGGTGTTTTCCATCCGTATGGAAGGATCGTCTGAGATCCTTCACCATTTGCGTTTTCTCATTTTCATTCATTGTGCAGAGAAGAACATTTTTTTTTCCTTTTAAGACGATAAGGAGTATGTATGTTGTTAACGAACAAATGTATTATATATTTCATCAAGGAAAGTGTTTTAACAGGCACTCCTGGTTTCAGGCGCTATTTACTTACGATAGCTTAGGTGAAAAGCATTGCTCAAGGGAAAATGTGATATTCTTATGCCAAGACAATCATAGAACCAAATGTCTCTCAGCCTGTCATTACATTTACTTGGCCATGGCCCTGATCAGAAGAGTAGTGAAACTGGTTCATAAATTGACATTTGTATCAGCGATCTGATGAAAGCCCAGGGTCTGCAGACTTTAAAGATTGTGCATGGCACTATTTTGCAGAAGTTGGGCTGTTAAAATACTGACTCAATTTTTATGCAAATAATTAAAAGTTGTCATATGGACTGTCCCCTGCATGTGGAATGGAACCTAGTCCTACCAAAGGCAGGGTTGAACTTCACGAACACTTAGGGTTAGATTCTCATTTGGGATAAATTGCGTTTGATACATTGTGCCTGTATTTGAGATGTGTACAAGGGAGTTAATCGTGTTTTGGGCCACGTTTAGACATTTACATAAGACTTAAGTTATGCTATTTACATATAGAGTACGTTGTGTAGGAATACAGTATGCTCTTTGTAGTCTGATAAATTGCCAGTGAGCTTGTAGGTCTGATGCAACCAATCTGTGATCAGGCACAGCTGAATCAGGGATTGAAAATGAGCTGTGAGAGATGTCGTGAAACCAGGCTCAGCCCACAGTGCCGGCTCGTCTAACCTTTGGCTGCAGGGGGAAGAGGCGGGTACACGTTTTCTGTTCTCCCATGGTTTAGCATCCAAAATGACTCCTTTAGTGCCTGAAAAAAAAAAAAGATAAATAAAAAGCAATCTGTTTCCATATTCTGTTTCAGCCATTAATCAAATGGTGTTTTGCAAGGATTACAGTCCTGTAGAGTAAATGGTTTGACATCAAATAATTTTCTTGGAAATTGTGAAGTAAAAAGGAGAAAAAGGAAATTTCTATTATTTTTTCTTTACCAAAAACTGTTGTCCTCCTTTTTGGCCATACAGAGAGGATAACTCATACACAATGGGCTTGTTTCCCTCCCACACATAGCACCACAAATCAATAACTCTACCAGAGTCAGGACGCATCTGCATGGGAAGTCAGACCACTGTAATTATAGATATATTGCCGCAGTTATCTTGTATAACCTCCCATGTGGATCCTCTTATTACAGGATAAAGAGTGACTTTTCTCAGCCTAGTTTAAACTACCTCTTCAGAAACATCAACTGTGTTGAAAATGGCCACGGTTCATATTGGAAGAGAAATGCTCACATGGGGAATTCTTTCTTTCTTATGATTAATTAAATTCACACCTTCCTTTATACTGGTGTAATTCCCCTTATCCATGGTTACTGTCAGGTTCAAGACAGTGTTAATCCTTCTCGCAGCCTCTTTAAACTTCTGTTGGAAGTCTGCTGCTAATGAGCCACCCCAACACAGAACCTTATTTCTGACATTTGAACAGAAAGGTCCTTTCTGCTGCTGCATCGGGGCTGCACAAAACCAGAAGTCACTGGTGGAATCATGTGCCTCAGACCTCAAAGGAGTGGACGGTATCCAGTAAACATTACTGTTCCCATTTTTACATCCTTTTTTGTTTGTACTTGGTACAAAACCATTAAATCTTGGCCCCGCTGATGCCAATGGCAGAAACTGGATAGGGTTGGAGTGGGACAGGTGTTTGCCCAGGGATCGCAGAGCAGTTCTCCAGGGGTTACCTTTGTCTCAGTTCCCAGCCCTGGGCTCACTCCTTCTTCTAAAAGATTAGTGAATTCAGTAAATCTTCCCCCACGAGACAGGTTAGTTTTATCAGCTCTGATTTCTCTACGATGCATCCGTATGCACAGAAACTTGCTCAAGTCTGTGCACGAAAGCTGAGCTCGGGCTGGTAATAAGGACTGATTTTTAGCCCCAGGGCTGTTTCTCCTGGTTGTTTGTCATGACCTGCTACACCTTAGAAACCAGAATGATCTCTCTTCCATTTCTCAATCTGACTGGCATAAAAGATGCCATATTGTCAAATGTTATAGTCAGCAGTCTCGGTGCCAGCAGGGCTGTTCTTCAGTAAATCTCCCTTGGCTGGCAGGACACCGTGCACTGTCCCATCGGTGGTGACCTGCCCTGCAGACAGAACGGTGAGGAGAGCCCGCTCTTGGCTGTTGGTAGTGCTTGCATTTCTGGTGAGTTGAAGACTTTTTATTTCATTTAAAGACAAATTGAAATAAAATGGGTACTCTTCATGTAATTACGAAGTATACGTGTTCCTGGTTTTATGCCATCAAGAAAATTAAATCCTGTGGTTTTGCTTTGGTGTTTGCAAACCTTTGAAAACCTAGGTTAGAAAGAAATGCAAAATGTCTTTTAAAGCTGCTGAAAGCACTGTGAGTAAAGATGAACCAAGAAATACCTTCTGCCTTCCAACTTGATTACATGAAAGTTCAACGGCTGAAATCTGAGCTCAGAAATCTGCTTTCTGCATCCTAGTATTTATAGTTTTTAAGGAAAACTGTGTTAAATTATACTGTCACTGAGCCAGTTTTGACGAGCGTCTTACTATATGTAAAAAACGTTAAAACTTGAATCCAGCTTTCTCCACGGCAAAGTGCACAGAAATCCCCTTCTGCTCTCTTCGGTGGAGCACAACACACGGTACCGGTGCAGGGGTGGCCCCGGCTTAGAAATGATGCCATATGTGTGGATCACAGCTCAGTGGGCACTGACATGTAAAATCAGGGGTATTCTTTGTCTCTCTCCTGATACAGCTTTCTCTCACCTGAAACTATAGAAGGTGAGGCAAGCTGGAGCATATTCTTCGCATCACTTTCAGAACACAGCTCCACATTTTTTATGTGACAGCTACAGAGCAGTTTCCCATACAAGAAGATTCCACTCCAACTTGCATCCACACCAGAACGGTTTCTGTGGTCAGACCTGCTCCTCTTTGTGAGCCTCTAGCAAGCTTAAAACCCCGTAACTCTGCAAATAGAGTCCAAGGGTCTTGCTGCATGATGGCTGATCTGTAAACTTGATGATGAATATTTATGGTGCAATATGGGATTTTTCTTTAGCTGTGATTTTTCAGGCACTAGCTCAACATTGTGCAACCAGCTCTACAAGTCCTTAGGAGTGTGTCCCTATCTGCTCCAAACTCAGATGAGCTTCTTTGACTAATAACAGCTTCACTGATAACAGCACACAGCAGGGATGGGGATGCTACAGACCTGAAGCATGAACATACCTCACTCTTTCTGGGGAGAAGGAGAAGCATCGCAGCTGAAGGATGTTCATCACCTCTGCATGTTACTGCATGGATGGATGGTGTACAGGAATGTACAACACTGTGCCTTTCCCTACAGTTTGTGTCTATTCCATTTCCCTTGAGGGATTCTTGCATACTAGACCTGCTTTTAAGTCATTTTGTTGACCTGATCCGTTTGGCATGCAGCGGTGATACTGCTGATGTGAGTCACTCCCGCGGGATGAGGTAATGCTGCCGATGGCTTCCCTGCTCGCTGGCTGGCGGCGGCTGCTCTGCTCGCAGGAGCGGTGATCCAGAGACCGTGCAGCTGATCGGGGGGGCTGTTCATCCTTCCAGACCTCGCTCTTGCAGGAGGCTACTACAGTTTCCTGTTCTTCATTAAATTGACTAACCCCATTTCTTCGGGCTTTTTTACGCTGCCACTCCCTGTACATCCTGCAGGCAAATGCCACAGCCTGGCTTTGCCAGTTAATGGGGGCACAGACCCGCAAATCAAGGTTTCCTTCTTACACTGAGTGTGACCATCTCTCCTATGCAAAATGTCCACCCTGCCCTCTCTACAGGTTGTCAGCTCCCACTGTGCAGTAGGAGCAGGCCTCTGCCAGTGGCAGCTCCACGTGTCACCTTGCTCCGTGCCAGACGGGTGTCCTTTCTCCCTTGGGGGTGCACATGCTGCCTCTGCTTCCTGCAAGCACCTGCCTATGCCTGCACCCCTCTGCATCCCTCTGCATCTCTCTGTGTCCCCCTGCACGTCTGGGTGGCCAGAGTGAGGTGTCAGGCCAGTGAGCAACCTCCCGCTCCCCTACTCCACAGAGCAGGAAGCAGCCAAATCTGATGAAGCAAGGCTTGCTGGGTGCTGTGCCTTCTCTATTTGCTCAGAGACCAGTAGCGCTGTCTGCCCTATATGTTTTTTTTAATCATTTTGTCCCTGTCTCAAGTGCCATTCACCTGGAACAGGCACGTTTTCCTCTGGTGCAGCAATGTGAGCTGGCGCAGAGATTGTGCATCTGAGGGACATGCCCAGGTACTCAGACAGACCAAGAAGCATGCAGTTTTATTTATTCTTTAAATGTATATTTTATATTATACATGTTATAAAATATATTTTTATTTTAGATTATTCCCAGCCCTCTTCCCCTCTGGCTGGGTGAAATCCTCTTTGGCAGGATCATAGAATCAGAGAATAGTTTGGGTTGGAAGGGACCTTCGAAAGTCCAACCCCCCTGCAATGAGCAGGGACATCTTCAGCCAGATCAGGTTGCTCAGAGCCCCCTCCAGCCTGGCCTTGAATGTTTCCAGGGATGGGGCATCTACCACCTCTCTGGGGAACCTGGGCCAGTGTTTCACCACCCTCATTGTAAAAATTTTCTTCCTCATGTCTAGCCTGAATCTCCCCTTTTTTAGTTTAAAACCATTACCTCTTGTCCTATCGCTACAGGCCCTGCTAAAGGATGTGTCCCCGGCATCAATGTCTGCAGGTGGATGTCCCTGTCCCAGGGACCACAGAACATGCCAGGGACCTTGTAGCTGATCAGTTCTTATCTGCTCTCCCGAAGCTGACAAAAGCAGGCATAGAACTATAAAGCGAACATAAACTTTGTATTATCTGATCCTACTAATTCTATGTAAGTGTCATTGTGTGTTGGTGTCAGATCTAGAATGTACACATATCAGTGGTTTATCTCTTATTCCACAAATCTGACGTTGATGATCACAGAACAGCCACAAGTTCTCATAAAGAACTGGTCTTCACCAGGACCTATGGCTGCAGGAGATGGTGCTGGTGCTATTCTGCAATATGAAGGTCAATCAAAAGGATGTAACTTTTGGCACCTCAGGGGACTGAATTAGTTTTTCAGAAGTTTCCCATAATTGCAAACAGTAATTTATCTCGGTGAGTGCTGCCACCATTGCATCCTTCATGTTCCACTGTTTACCATTGCTACTTTCAAAAGAGATTGATACGATGGAAATTTGTGAGAATGCATGTTCCCATAAACCTAAATCTTCCAGTGCATAAAAAAAGCAGGATTTTTTTTTTAAGATGGTGCCTCTTTGAATGGGGTAGGTAGTGTTGTGTTCTCATAAAAGATGCAGTCGTGGGGTACCAGTGGTCTACAAAATACCTGCACCCCCCCAGATTGTTCAGAAATTACCTGCTAGATTTTATCAGAATGCTAAAGAAGCCAAAACAACACTCGCTATCCTTTAAACCTCTGATTTAAGTGGAGAAATGTCCTGTAAAAGCTGTGAAATTCCACATCTTCTCTTTGTAATATAAACACCCACATTCACTCGAGAGCAGTGGTACTTGCTTGTCTGAAAATCTTCAGATTTCTTATGCATGCTGTGACATTTCCCTTCCATTTAACGGCATTAATCCTACGCTGGGATTGCCTTGGCCTGTTGCTGGGACACTCTTCTGCCCAGCCTTTTGCTGCAGTTGAACAAATGAATACTTTGTGGTATGCAAAACTTGCCATTTGGGTATTATTTTTGCTACATGGTTTTCCCTTAAGTTCCAGCACCACTTTTCTCTCTGTCCCTCTCTTTTGTGCGTTACTTTCCGTGTAGCGCGAGCCCATCTGCATTTAGTTGGATGAGTGGGAACTGTGGGCACGCAACAGTACGTGATCCCTTCTATTACATAATTAAATTGCCATAATGTATATGACTGAGGAATATGTCTGAACAAGTTGCTATGAATCATACATTTTTCAGCCTGAAACTGCCCTATTTAGCATTTGTTAATCATTTCACTGTTCCTACATTTTGAAGGAAAGCTTCCCTTTGCTTCAACTCCAAAGACAAAAAAGATGGAAAGGGTGAAGCACGTTTCCATCTTAGTTATTCTAGTGAAATACCAACATAAGGTAAATTACGCCATGTGCAGTGAGATCAGAATCTGGCACAGTGTCTCTGTGCCTCATGATAAGAAGTTTCTGCAGTCCCAACCTACTGAACTGTCAGTAAGAGCAAGCAAGTAGATGGGTGATTGTTCTAGCTCAATATCTCCAATATTTTTTGGGCACAGATCTGCAGAGCAAGTAGATGCTTTTTGGTCCTTAAATCTGTGATTTCCTTCTCCTACCAGTTGCCATTTGATCAAAATTAAAAGAAAAAAAATCATGTTATGAACAAATCCCTCCTTGTCTTTAGCAGGATCCTGCTCTGAGCAAAATCCATCTTGTCTTTATCAGGAGGTCTGTCTGATCAGAGAACAAGGATCCTGCCAAAAACATGGGAGAGATTTGGCTAGAACAAAACGCACAAAGTCAGCAGTAAAGGAAAAAAAGGCCAACGTCTGCTTATCTACTCTGTGTAAAACTTCGTCTTCACTGGAGTTAATTTAGCTTTCGCCACGCAGCTCAGAGCAGAACTTGACTCTCATGTGCCTGGGGTTTTCCAGCCCGGTTCAAGTTTACACTCGGCAGACGGGGCAGCTGAATTGGTGCGTCTGGAGAGCAGGAGCAGGCGTGAGTCAAAAGTGACACATACCACTCGATTAAAGAAACCTGCCTGGGTAGGAGTCCCGGCCACAGCTCCCTTTGGGGAGGCAGTGGGTCCGATGGGCCCCTGTGCTTCCCCAGTGGCAGCCGGGGAGCTGCCCTGCCCTGGCATCGCTGGGATGGCCCTCCCTGCGGGTCTCTGTGGGGGCTCGCTGGTTCTCCCACAAACAGTCTGTATCAACAGGCAACCTGTTTCAGACCGGAGACTTGCTTTAGCGTGGATTTCGGTGATTCACAGTCCTTCCTTTGTTTCTACTCTATTTCTGCTGCGTCAACCGCAGCACAGCGGCTGCATCTAAGGGACATCTTATTACCATGCAGAATTTTGTACTGAATGAGTAATCGAACCTCTGCAATGTATGTTAGAGTCAGGCTTGCAAAATCTCTGGTGTAGCGAAAAGACTCATTGCTGTACAAAGGCAACGCAGAGTGCAGTCCTGCCCTGCACAGGGGCAAAGTATTGAATGCACATATTTTGATGAGAATTTAATGTTCTGTGTCTTGCAAAATGTACTCACAGCACTGTCTGCACAGGTCCGGCCTCTTTTTCCACAATGCCACATGGCATGACTGCATGATGCGGATGCCGTGTTATTTCTCTGGGTTTCACAAAGCAGAAAGAAGTAGCAGTTTGTAAGAGGAGGGGACTCTTTGTCATGCAGATTAAAGCTCTTGTATTCATACATGCAGAGACTTTCTTGGCACAGTCTGCGGTCTTTCTGCAGCTTTTCTTCTTCGATTAGAAGATTCAACAATGTTATTTCTGTTCCCATCTTGGTATAGGTGTCTAGCATGAACTTGCATTTCATTCAGAGACTAAATTAACTGCACAATGGTTCTATTTATAAAAGATTTACTAGAGACCACAATTAGAAAAATATAGGTGGTGTGAACAAGAGTGATCATGCTTTGCTCTCTGTGGTTATGACAATGTTTTCCTCTTGTACAGCATATGGTTGTGATCCCAGGGCTGTAGGACACCTTGTAAACATTAAGTACAAATGTAATGTCCTGACTTTTAGGCTGTCTGTACTGGATAATAAAAATAGAAAACGTTCTTACCTCGCATAGCAAACTCAAGCTGGTCACTTGTGTGTAAAATGCTAATGGTGATAAGGCAGGGTTGTACCCACCTTGAGACAGTTAATGGAAGGAAATCCCTGCTGGAAGCTGGTGATGGGAATGGCCTTCTCCAACTACACAGAAATAAATGTAACCTGTATCTTGCCTCCCAGGGATTTTCCATTTAAACGTGGCTGTTTGGACATACACGCCACAAGATACCCTGACTCTCACAGACTTTAGCCAAAGCTGAGAGCGCTCATCACTGCTGAAGACATCGGATTCTGAGGACCCAAATTTCAGGGGTGGTCAAACATCCTAAAGGTTCAGCACCGCAAAGATGCTGAGTACTACAGAATATCTGGCAGAATATGACCCTGCGGGTCAGTGGCACAAGCAGGAGGACAACCCCGGAGGGCAGTCCTGCTTCCTAGTCCCACACTCAGCCCATGCACCAACTCCATTGCTCCGTCTCCCACTGCAATAGTGATTGCTCAGACACCTACTCTGTACAACAGAGTTTCCTTAGAATTGTAACACATAAAAAATGCGGAGGGGGTAGTCAGAGTTTTTTCTCCTGTAGAGCTCTTTCAAGCTGTTTCAAAAACAAGGCCTTGATGTAATTTCAATGTGCACAAAATCGCACAAACTACTAAAATAAAATAATAAAACTGACCCTATATGAATGATGTTCATGTGCATCAGCAACGTCCACTGCACCCTATCCTTTGAACATAAGAATCTGCTACAGTTTTGGCGTCGTGGTTGCAAAAGTAATGAAAATGTCTAGTGCCTTTTCTTGGCAAATATTATTGAGTTTTTAAATTAATATTTTCTGATTATTTCTCCAGTGGAAATTATGCAAATGCCTGTCAAGGAGTGCTCTGAGTCTCCAAGCTCATGAACTTTACAAACAAAAGCATTCAGCACTTTGCTTTGATTCCCAGTACAGGCTTTTTATCCTGATAGGCCAGATACCAGATTTCTGGGTGTTGCCTTAACCACTTTTTCTCAGGAAATTCATTAATTTCCATCTCGTACTAATCGCTTCAAGTTAACCTTCAGTTTAGAACAAGAAGTACTGAGCAGAGAAGTCATGCTTTACTTTTTGCAGACATGAAGGACCACTTCATAATGTGACATTTTATTTATTATAGTGCAAAGCACTATTTAACTCTTTCTAGAGGAGGATGCTCCTGCATTTCTCCTCATCTTTACAGCTCCTGAGCAGTTCAGGGAAGGAATAAACAAGAAGGAACTGCAGAAACTAGGAGCCATCATTTTCCCTACTGTGTGTCTTTCAGTTTTTAGAACATTGAATTACCTGCTGAAAAAGGACTTGAACAAGGCGTGCAAGTAGGTGCTGCTGAAACATTATGGCACCAGTTTAAGTGCCCAAATCCTAAGTCAGATGGTTATCTGGCTTCTGCAGTCTTTAACAGAAGAACAAGCAACTAAATAGCCAGGGGCCCCAACATTAGAAAACTGGCCCAGATCGTTGTCAGCTTCAAATCTCTTATCAGAAAACTGAAGCCAAAACTATACTCATTTAGAAGGCATTCGTAGTCAACATTTTATTCCAGTCAAATGTTTCTTTAATTATTTCAAAGCATGTCTTTCTATTTTTGTCACTACTGATCAAGCAAAACAAATCAATTTGTGTACTAAATTAAAGAACTTCCCATCGAATCAAACTAGTTTTAGTGAGACGCTTATTTTTAACTCCCAGTACAGCTAAAACACCTGCATTGTAGCAGATAATAGTTCCTCTTGCTTAATATGCACAGATGTCCTGAAATGCAAGGGGATAAAGATTTGAGGAGACTTATCTTGTAGGTTCAAATAACAGTTATTTTACTGGGTGTTTGTGGGTTTTTTTTAAGTAATGGAAAGAAAAATAAGCCAAGAGAACATTATTTTGTATTAAAGGTGAGGGATCTAATCCGAACTTTGTGAAATGCAGCGATTTTGCTCTGTGTTGAGTGAGCGCTGGACCAAGCGCCAGGCTGTGTGCTGCAAAACGCAGCATTTTGTGAAAGTGATCCCAGCCCAACAGCTTGATTCGGTGCTGGAGCTGGATCAATACCCCAAACTGTTTTGCTGGCGACGGATGGGGGTCATGATCCTGTTTCCTTTGCATTTCCAGGCTGTAGCTGGGAACGGCTGGGTTGAGTGGGAGAGCTCTGATGGCGGTGGGCATCTTTCCCCGGAGGCACCGGTACCCGCGGTGCGGTGGCACAGGGGGCTGGGGCGGGCAGCCGAGCCTCGCTGGCACTCCGGGGGTGCCACCCTAAGGACGTGGGCATCCTCGGCAGGCATCACGCAGCAGGTCTGGGAACTAAACAAATGGACAGTGGTGCAGTCTCGTGTGGTTTCAAGGCACATTCTTTCATGCAAATTTTTTTATAACGTAATTTGCTTGCTTGTAAGTGGCTTGCTAACAGCCGTAAACAGTCTTTAAAAGCAATGTGAATTTTGTGCTGCTCAGAGGTAGCTGTGGTGACTGAAGTTATTGCTCCTGCTTAAGGGAACGATCAGCAAAATCCTTCTGCGCACACTGCTGGCAGCCTGCCTCATCTCTGGCTGGCAGGAGAGCTGCCTTTGAGGTATGAGGATGAGTTACTTGGAAAGAGTGTGGGACTCCTCAGAGTCTCATCTCACCCCAGGTCTATTGCACAGGCAGTGGACTGGAAAGATTGTTAACGCCGACTGAATGTTCTGGGATTGGTGTGGCTGATCTGCAGGCTCCGAGGCTTGCTTGCACCATGCTGGGATGTTCAGGTCCTTGTTATGCGCTACGTTACCCTTTCTAGTGTGAAGCTTGTTACCTAGAAAAAGAAATTGATTAAGTCTAAAGCTGACCATGGTTCAGACGGAAGGAAAACTTCAACTCCCCAGATTGTGAAGATCTATCATATGTTACGTTCAGTACGTAACTTGTTGTGTCCTGCAGACTGTACACTTACAAGCAAGCACTAGGTCCACGGCTTTCACCCTACTCCAAAGAGCAGACCCTAAAAAAAGCTTATGAGTAGTTGTGAACCAGCACAGGAATGCCAGGCATGGGCATGGCTGAGTCCTGCCTGTACTTAGACACTGGGACTTCTGGCCAAGTGCATCCAAGGATGAAGATGATCTTGTTGGGTCACCTGCAGGCTGCAAATCTGGGATCAAACGATGGAGTGAATCCCCAGAGAGGGATGTTGTCTGCCCTCTAGAGAGGGCTCATAAAGCTTTAATAAAGTCTCTGTGCAGATCTTCTGAAGGGCCATGATTTCCCCTACAGTGGTGCAAAGCTGTTCCCTTCGCAGCCTCCCCCATCAGTTCCCGCTCTCCAGCTGGGGCTGTGGGCTGGTCCCCTGGTGACTCCATTTTTCTGCACTTCAGTTATTTTATCTGCTCAATGAGCAAGTGATGTCTGCCTCTCCCTCCTTGTCAGAGACCACGGAATGCACATGAGTACAGAGAGCTGGACTCAGAGCGCCAGGTGGCTGGTCTGTGAGTGGGGGGCCCTCCCGTACCTGCCCCGGAGGACACGGGCAGGACATGAGCGAGTCTGCACGGTGGTGCCCAAGGGGCTGAGTTCCCCCGGTGTTTGTATTTTGGGATGACTGGCGGTGGTATCCGAGATGAACACTGTGATTAAACCTTGTGTCTGACACTGCAAGATAATGTCTGTGTACAGAAGTGAAAGCAAAGACAACCTTTCCTGAGACTCTGTAGTTGTAACTCTATTTTGAACAGCAGAAAGGGAAGAAAAATAATTTTGTTGTTTGTTTGTTTCTTTCTTTCTTTAATGGAAGTCCTCCATTGAAGGACATTATCACGACAGTGATTTGGCAGTGGAGGTGAGTTGAAGCTGAAAGACCAGGTGCTCAGGTGGTGTAAAATGGCTTTAGCTTTGTGAAAATCAGTGGAGCTTCATTGTTTTACCCTTTACGATCTGATTCATAAGCCATGACACCTCGTCTTCTGTTTCTAACTGCTAAAATCACTTTTTCTCTTAAATAACACTTCTAGGGTGTTATAAAAGAACTTTAGCTAAATTAAACAAACAGAAAATTAAAACCTTGTGACCCAACAGATTTAGTGCTCTGACTTATCCTAATTCAGTCTTTGGGCAGTATACTTTGAGGAAATGATATGACATGAAGCTGGGGAGAGGACTGTAAATAAAAAAAAACAGCTGTATCACATTACTAGACAATTCTTAGTTTTTTAAAAAAAAACAAAACCAAAACAACAACACACAAAAAAACCCAAAAATCCCAACACTTTTATTTTTAAACGCAACTATGTGATACAAACCCTCCTTGTCTGCTGATATGGCAGCCCTGGGATAACAGCTTACCTAATGCATTGCTTTTTTTCTTTCCCAGACCACGTCTGTCACATCCCATCAGCGCCCTGAGGTGCTTCCTGCCCCCTTCCCCGCCTGGTTCGGCTGTGGCTGGTGGGGCGGAGGTGGAAGCTCTCCAAGCCTGGCAGCACGCTGCCTCGCTTGCTCCTGGCCCCTTGCCCAACGGCCTCGACATCTCCTTTGGTCTCATCATCACGGAGTTTGGCATTGCTGTAGATTATTCCCCTCAGTCCTGTGTTTGCTTGATACTCCCTGTTTTTTCCCTCAGTGTCTCAGGTGAGGCCAGAGGACTGGCTGTGATGGTCCTCAGCACATCGTAGGTAGGAGACCCCATCACACAGAGCAGGTGAGTCTCTCTCATACCCTGTGTTACCACCCCAAGCACAGTTCTGCTGTCAGCCTCTCTGTCTCATCATCTGACCCCAGGTGATCCTTGCCTTCAGCAAAACTTGGCTGGCCTATGACGCTGTGCCAGGCCATCCCTTCAAAATGCATATGGCAGCACTTAGAAAAAAATGTAACAGAAAGAGATTAATAGATTTGATACCCCAGTTTTTCCAGAGAATCTAGTAAGCAAACCTAGACTTAAGGGTCTCAGCATACCCTGAACAATTTGGAGTGGTTCACAGAATCACAGAATGTTAGAGATTGGAAGGGACCTCGAAAGATCATCCAGTCCAATCCCCCCACCGGAGCAGGAACACCCAGATGAGGTTACACAGGAAGGTGCCAGGCGGGTTTTGAATGTCTCCAGAGAAGGAGACTCCACAACCTCCCTGGGCAGCCTGTTCCAGTGCTCTGTTACCCTCACTGAGAAGAAGTTTCTTCTCATATTTAAGTGAAACCTCCTATGTTCCAGTTTTTACCCATTGCCCCTTGTCTTATCATTGGTTGTCACTGAGAAGAGCCTGGCTCCATCCTCGTGACACTCACCCTTTACATATTTATAAACATTAATGAGGTCACCCCTCAGTCTCCTCCAAACTAAAGAGACCCAGTTCCCTCAGCCTTTCCTCATAAGGGAGATGCTTCACTCCTTCCATCAGCCTCGTTCTAATAACAAAAATAATTGCAAAAGTGCAGACAATCAATTTTGGGCCAGCTGACCCCCAGAGTCCCCTTCCAACCTCAGCCATTCTGCCAACCCGCACTGAGAATCTGGTGCCACGCAGTTACAGAAATGCAGTCGCAACCTCCATGTAGCAATAGCTCACAGAAGGCTTGATCCTCCGTCACGATAAATGAAGTGGCTGTGCTGAGGAGCACCATGGTCTCTGGAGCAGGTGGGCTCCCAATCTGAGATGGTGCTGCATGGGATGCCAGCACCTACCCTGCCTTGCAGAGACTTTGCTTTCCCCTTCCCCTCACCCTGACCTGAGATATTCGGGACTGTTTGTTTCCTCCCTGTGTACAGATGATGTCACTGCAATCCCCATGACATCATCCTCGGGTTAGTCTGTGATGCAGAGGGGCAGGAGGAGTGAGGCTTGCTTGTGCCGTACCTGTCCCAGTGGGTTTGCTGCCAGCAAGGCTTGGGAGCACTGACGCAGAGTGAAAATGTCAGCAGCCCTCATTAAAATGTGATGTAGCACTTTTTAAACTTCACCATCCTGAAAGCAAAGATCAAGAAGAAATTGAACCCACTGGCAGATGAAACGATAAGGCTGGAGAGAACTGAATTTGAACATTGTCAGATTTATTTCTATGGTACTTTTAATTAAAGACTAAGTAAATAAATAAATAAGATTTCATGTAATTGCTGGCCAATATTAAAAAATCTTGGCTCTTGACCCTGGGAAACCATCTGTCTTACAGTTAGCAGGAGTTTGCACCTAAGTAATATTTTCTTTTTTTTTTTTCTTTGGTCTGCTTGTAGTATGAGTTATTCCTTACCCTGGATTTCCTCCATCTCTGCTTCTTGTCAGGCTGAGACAGTCGCATATGTCAGGTTTCAGCAGGCTGCCTGCCCAGGTAGCAGATTTAATGCGAATTCTCTCTTTTCCCATCCAGCCAAACCAGTTATCATCCCACGTGTGTGCAGAAAAGGTGTAATAGTCTCCCAGGCCAAGAGCTGTCTCATCAGTGACAGACCCCTGACGAAGGGCTGCCAGGGACAGCGATGCGCTCCTGAGTGTCCTGTCCTCCTGGGTCCTGAGGATTTACTGTGCTTGCTGACATCTTTGTGAATGCCCCCTTCATTTCTGTTTCCTACTTCAATACACTATTCTTGTTGTCACACGAAATGAGGCAAGCCATTAGTACCACAACTGAACTGTAAAGTGCATCTATGTATATATTAATATATGTGGACAACTAGAAAACCCATGACCCTTAAATTTCTCTTTTTTTTTTTTTTTTCAAATTTTTCTCTTCTCCAGAACTGCCCCAGTCTTTAGAGAAAGGACTTCTTCCTCAGGAATTTAAGAGGTGAGACTCAAAACTCATTCTATTGAGTTGACTGACTTCAGCATGCTGGGTTTGCACATTATTCATCTTTCTTCAGTTTTTAAGATGGAAGACCAGGAGCTGCTCTAATAAAGGAGATGTCCTTGGCACCAGGACAGCCCTTACCGCAGTGAGGTGTCTGCTCCTGGAAAGGCAGGAATTACCTTCCTTGTTGTAGGTGCTCTAGGGTAGGGAGAGAGCTGGAATAACTTGTGAACTAAAAGTCACAAGACACTAATGATAAGAAAAGGAGGGTGTGAGGGGTTTTTGTTAATGTCATTGGTTGTGAAGATGAATGGTTAGCAATTCTTGAGGATGATGCACTCCCTGTTTGCAGGTATGTGGCAGTAGCAGACTGGTCAGGAAGGCGGCCCTGCTGGGATACGGCGTGGTGACCCAAGCCCTCACCAGTCCCATGGGTGTTCACAGCCCTGCAGACCGCCCCATGGCAGCTTTCAAGCACTGTGGGGCATGTGGTGCCACATGGGAGGGACAGCAAAGTCCAGAGCTTACCAGCTTGATTGTGTAGATGACTCCTGGTCTTACCTCTCCTTGTCTTTCCAGGTTTTGCATCGATCACCTAAGGAGCTCTGCTGTTACTGCAGTTGTAACAGCTGCTCTAAAAGAAGACTAAATAAAGCCACGTCACTGTGGTCTAGTTTAAAGCCGGATTATTAGTTCTTGTCCAAGTGTTTCATGCAAGGGTGGTCGCATGTGGCAGCCTCACACAGAGTGACTCCAATGTGAGCTTTGTCCAGCTCAGTCCCTCTATAATGTTTCAGATTCTTTTATCCCAATTAAAAACATTAGGTACTGAAGACACAGTCCAGCCATAATCCAGTCCAGCCGTAGTGAAGCTCAGCCAGCTGGCTCATAAAACTGCAGTTCAGAGGTCAGAAAGACTCATCAGAAATAACTTAAGGGTATGAGAAGAAAGAGGTAGAAGTGGAGGAAACTAAGTCATGAAATGCAAACTGCAAGAATTATTTCTACTTTCCAGTAACCCTTCAAATAAGACAAAGATGCTGTGGTGCCAGCAGAAGAGACCTCTGCAGAGCAACAAGTCCAAGGCCTGCTTGGGCAGGGTCACACAGGACTGTGTCCAGCTGGGTTCTGAGTATCCAAGTATTCTGAGTCTCCAAGGATGGAGACTCCACAAGTGCTCCAGTCAACCTGTTCCAGTGTTCAGCCAGTCTTACAGTGAAAAAAGCTTTATCTTATGCTTGTGCAGAATTTCACGTGTTTCAGTTTGTGCCTGTTGGCTCTGCCGCTGGGCACCATGGCAAAGAGTCTGGCTCCATGGTCTTTACTCCCTCCCCGTCGCATATTTAAAGACACTGATAAGATTCCGCAGAGCCTTCACTTCTCCAGGCTCAACAGCCCAAGCTCTCTCAGCTTCCCCTCGTATGGCAAGTGGCCTAGTCCCTTCAGCACCTTTGTGGCCCTCACTGGACTTGCTCCAGCATGTCCATGTCTCCCTTGTACTGGGGAGACTGTCAGCTTCCAGGTTCTGTAACAGCAGGATGTTTTTTGCCAAAAAATCCTCTACATGCTGTCAAACAATACACAGGCATTTCTCAGCACAGTAATTTTTGAAGTAAATTATATCACAGGCAATGCCATTTCTGGCTTAAATATAACTTCTGTGTAGGAGTGGAAAGGTGTCTGGATAATGGCAGCACTGGGATGCACAACTGCACATAGGTATTTCATGGTTTTGCGGACTGTATATCTGTACACAAATAACCAAAGCGCTAATAATAGGTGCAAGGGAGTGGAGGATGTTTGGAAACCTGCATAATTTTGACAGAGCAGAGAGTGTTTTTTCTCTGGCCGTGTGCTTTATCACCCTAGCCCATTTTAGTTACCCTTGGATAGACTTTGATCTTTTACAAATGTGCTTGATATTCAAATTATTTGGCTAATGGTTGAGTAAATACATTTCCTCATAGAAGTTGCTCATATTCTCCAAGATAATCCATTGCTCATGCTGCAGGAACTCATCTCATACAATATGATTTTTGCTTTCTGAGCACACAACTCACAATTCATTCATGCATTTCAGTTTGGCCAAGTAGCAATTTCCTGCAAGCTATATGATCAATGTCTATCTCCTGAAGTATTTATGATGCTTTTCCTACGGATGTGTTAGCAAAATGTTAGTCCGTAGAAACATTAATCAAAAGTGAACAAAGCCTTTCGCATGTCATCTAAGCATCAAAAGGTGGAAATGGGATAAGATCTTAGCATTATGTACCTGTCAAAGCCGTACGAGCTCTCTTTTATTGCAAAACAAAGTGTCACTGGCTGTGCAATGACTCCCAGCACAGCCCTACCAGGGCATCCCCAGAGCTCTGGCACAGAGGATCCCAGCACCACTTTGTGGTCAACAGCCCCCAGTTCTTCCATCAGCCTCACCAGCCTCATCAAAGTCAGGCTTTTTGGTGGCCCCTTATAACAACACAGATATAATGACTTTAATAGTTACTCCAACATTTTTTTTTTCCAGTACAGAAGGTAGATAATATCTGTAGCTAGCAGGACTATTTGGATTTAAAGACTAGTCTCAAGGTATTTGTGAACTTACATGTACAAAGGAGAAGGTTTACTCCTGAAAAATATCACTGTTACAATACAGAAGGGCGGCACTAAAATGTAGCCACCTTTGAAAGAAAAAGGATAGTAGTTCTCAGTGGTCAGGGTAAGGAAGGAGGAAAGGAGTTGGTCCTATTTCACTATATGACCTGGAATAAGCAATTCAATATTTTGGCGGGCAGAGGTGTCCTGTGGAGTCTCTTCTGCCAAAATCTGTACATCTCTCCATTTCCATCTTTGTGTTAGAGAGAAGAATTCAACTAACTTCAGTTTTCCTCTTCTTTAAAATGGAGATATGGTTGTCCTATGTCAATTAAAGACCTGACCTTTTGTAAATGTATTGGGGATGTTAAAAGCTGGGTACAAAAATACTGGCTTAGGATTTGTGTATTCATCTAGCACCCAGTACAGAGAGATGTGGGTGTGTTGCTGGTAGCCTAAGGTGCTGCATTATACAAATAACGACCACTCACAGAAGTATTGCTCATGCAGTTTAAACTGTATTGACATAAAATCTCCTTGGTATAGCCACTATTTTTTTTTTCTGTTGGAATTATATCGCTGTAGTTAAAATGACTAAACACTTAGAAACTTAGGCCCAGCTTCAGAGGTGTTGCAAATTTAAGTGAAGTTTTATGGATACTTTGATGAAGTCGAATGATAAGCAGTTACTACTATGAATAAAACAAGAATATTTCTTCATATTTGGCTTAGTACAGGATCTAAACAAAGACTCCAGAGTTATGTGTTGGGGATTGAATTCTTGTTTCCTTCCTTGTTTTTCATGTTGTCATGCTTCCCCTGAACTGGGTGAGGATCCCAGCAGTGCCCTTGTGTTGTTTTGAACTTTCCAGCTCCCACTGGCACCTCATTACATAGCACAAAGCAATTTGTTTCCATTAAAAAGGACATTAAGGTGATGTAGCTGAAATTGTTTTGTGCCCTATATCTATACAATTTCTTGCTCTTGAGCAATTCAGCTCGTCTTCCATTACCACGGACTGACATCAACAAACCATTTCATCTTCCAGACCTGTCACATCAAGTATTTTTTACAGCACTGTTACAACTTCATTTCAGAAAGTGACTGTGACAAAGAAGGGACTGCATTAGACGCAGCGTCAATAGCAATCTGATTTGCTTCTCAGAAATTTCATTAGCCAAAAATAAATTAGAAAGTGACATGTGTACAGCATAAGTAGTTCCAAACCATCGAGAAGGGAAGCCCTTTGCAGTGCAGTTTCTTGTGCGTGCCCCAGCAGAAGCACCCTTGACCACCGATGCCTCCTTAATGGTGCCGTGACCATTGCTGATCTTGTCCTCTCTGCTCTTATCAGCTGCAGGAAAACCTTTGTTTTCAGACCCAAAACAGGGATACAAGAATCCCTGTCAAGGGGGTTGCTTCTCAAGTGATTGGGCAAACTCTGATTTTAAATAACAGGAGGTTAAAATCCAATGAAAGCAGCAACACCGAGTGAGAGGGCTGCAGGCTTTGGTGGGGGCAGTGTGGGGAAGAGCCTCAGTGCCCAGCACAGTGCAAGGCCTGCTGATGGGTTTGATGGGTCTGGAGGCATTGGAAGGGACGGAGACAATTGTATTGAGCTTCTCTAAGCTTTCCTTAACATAGTACATAATTTCTACTGCCTCTCTGCCCGCTAGGCAACTCTCTTGCCTTTTTTAACCACATTGAGCGCTCATGGTGCATTGCACTGGTTGCTCCGGAGTCACTTCTAAGGCGCAGTTCTTCTTAGGGCTGGCCTACCTTGCTTGGGTCAGACCAACTCTGTATTTGACTGCCTTTAAAAGCCTTGCTTTTAAAATCTCAGTTTACTATGTGATCAGGATCTTTCTGTCCTCCACAACATTTGCTGTATTTGAAATTTTACCAACAGTGATTTTGTGTCTTACAGATAAAAATTTTGGAGAGGTACCAAGCTCCTGCTAATCTTGCTAAGATCCCATAGATAACAAATCTGTTTGATGGAGAAAATACTTTTTGAGCTGTTTATTAGGCACTTCTTAATCCACCTAATGCTTTATTAACATTGTATACTGATAATTAATAATCAGAATGCCAATATGGTGCTCAGAAAAAAAAAATAATTATAGAATCTATTATGTCTTTGCAGTTACAAAATAAACACATAATCTCCTCAAAAAATGAAATCTTCTCTTTGGCAAGTCTTATCTTCCATAATTTTATTTCTGCTCTTGCCCTTTATCAGCTTTTTAACGTTTTTGTTTAATACCACAGCTAACTGCCCTTCAGTCGTTGGAGGAGTGCTAACCTGCTATTTTTGAATTTGGTGCTACAACAGCCCTCTCCTAGACTTCCCAACTTGCTCAGGAAGCTGAGGTTTATTCAACAGCACCAGCAAAGTGGACATCTCAGCTTTTTATTGTCATCTGTCCTGCCAGCTGTGACTTTTTCTTCTAAAAACTTAGTTTTCTTTATAAACTTCCTAAATTTTATAGTATTGGATTTGGATGCCACAGAAGGCACAAAATAGGGCAGGGTAAATATCTAATTGATGTCTTCCTTATGTTGTTTACTGACATTTAAAGGGCATTTCAGCTGTGCCCGTGTGGTGACACAGTGTTGGCACTAGCACCCGTGGGACAGGAGGCTGTCCTTGGGGACATTGCACAGTCTCACACCAGCACAGCAGACCAGACCCTGCTCTCACTGGTTTTACTACCAGCGGGGCCCATCCCCATCAATATTTCTTGAACTTGTTGAAAGCACAGATTGTTTTGGCTCATCCATCTAGGTATGAGTCCCCTGAGCCCAACCCCTCCTCTTCCCCCCCCAGATTAACAGCCAAACTCTGCGTTTCTGTTCAGAGCCATACTGACAATAGCTGAGCACTTCCATCTAAAGTTACTAACCCTGCTTAATGCATAGCTTGCATTCACACGCTGCAGATGCTCCAAAATCGTGCCTAACACCTGTCCATCCATTCTCAGATGAGGCACCAGCAGTTCAGCATAAGAAACTTGTCTCATTTCTGTATGAAGTGTCTATACTGCCAGCTATCTTCAACTGCTAGCAGGTGCTCGCAAACCCGTGGTGAGGAGGAGGATGAAGTGTTTGTACCTGTAGAAAGTAAATGCTACCCATCTTTTTTTCCCAGACCCTGGGAGGTCTGAGCAACTGCCCTTCCTCTGTAGAGACGTGGGTTGTGCACCTTGCAGATGGACTCTGGCAAGTGGAAGGGGTGGTCGAGACCCATTCCAGGAACTAAGTTTATAGCTCACTTTTGCACAAATTTGGGCATCACAACGTAAAGGAAGCCTATGAGAAGGTCTTGCACAGTAGCCCTCAGCAGGGATTTTGCTGCTTATCCTCAGGTGCACAGAGGCTGGCATGTGGCAAATGGGCTGAGAGTGAGAAGAAATGTACAGGAGAAAGCCACAAAGTTCTTTACAAGTTCAAGTACCAAAAAAGGCCCTTTTTTGTTCGTTTGTTTGTTTTTTCTTTGGTTTTGTTTTCCAACATATAACAAACAAATCTTGTCTTGTTATCATTATCTTCACAATTAATAAACTATAATGTTCTTTTTGCATGTTTTCATTCACTTAATCCTCCACTGCATTAAGCACACTACAGGCACTACACACTACTGACTTTTTAATTAAGATCCGTGCCAGTCAGGACCAACTCTGCATTGCAGAGACCAGGTGGCTGGTTGGTCAGCAGGTTGACTCTGCCCGTGTCCAGAAGGAGACATAAACATTGTTCAGGCCATAGACTGCTGTGAATCAAAGGATGTCAAGACAAGCAAGAAGATAATAATTTTTCACTGTTGCCATAGAAATGCTCTGGTTAAAGAAGCACCCGTTTCTTCTGTGACCTGGGTTAGCACACCCTCATGTCATTTAGTCCCCTGTGAGCTTGACTTACGTTTCTACTTGGTTTCATTGCTGCATCCTTGCACCTCTGACAGAACTACAGAATGGTATTTAGAACTATGAAACAGTTAAAGCACAGAAAATACAAGGTGACTGCTAGTGGACGCTTAGGGAAGCCCACAGAAGTGTGAAAGGTGTGAGAGAACTTCCCCAGGAGGCTTTGCCAAGGAACTCCTGAGCCATGTATGGAATATTTGTGATCCTTGATCTCTTCCATCAGTTTTTCTATTAGTTGTCTGAACCTATAGAGTCGTGATACCCACCAATATCATGTGGCAGTAAGTTCCCTGGTTTAATGACACACTGTGCACATCTTTTGTTTTCAAACCTGCCACTAGAAACTTTTAGGTGAGGTCCCCCACCTTTTTTATTATGAGATATTTAATAATCATTCCTTGTTAACCTTCCCTATGTGCCTCACAATTTTATAAACCCTAATTTATATTCCTCATGGCCGTCTCTTCCTTAGGCTGAAAATCCCTTATGTCTCAGGCTGTTCCCTACATAGGAGGATCACCTTTGCCCTCTGTCTTTGCAGTTTTTCTACTACTACTATATCATTTTGGAAAGAGATGCCAATGCTCTGCACTGTAGACATGTATGAAAGGGCACACCACCATCGTGATTTCTGCTTTTTTCTTGATTTAGTTTCTAATATTTCCTAATATGAAAATTGGCCTTTAGAAACTGCTCCTGAACTTTGAGCAGACAGTTTAACAGACCTAGCTAAGATCTCTTTCCTGAGTGGTTAACAACCAGGTCAGAGCCCACCACTGAGTACGTGGGGTTACAATTGTCTTTTAAGGATGCATTATTCCATGTTTATCAAAATCATGCTTCACCTCTCTGTCATCCAGCCACGTAATATTGCAAGATTGTCCTACAACTCTGTGCAGTCAGTGTTTGATATTATTGCTCTGAATCAGTTCGTATCACCAGCACTCTCTGTTTCTCAGTTTTCCAGGCCGTTTATGAAGGGGTTGTCATAAGATCCATACGATGCGTATGATCTAAGCTCTGGAAGAGATCCCTGTGGGACTTCACTGGTAGTTGTCCATGTCCAAGAATACTAAGAATACTGCCTGCCTATTCCTACCTATTTTTTTTCTGTCTTTTAGTGGTGATTTGTTCATGAAGACACTTCATTCTCATGAAGTTTATGAGGAGACTAGCTTGCAGACTTACCCAGGGAGAATGAGGATTGTTAGTGAGTATTAGACAAAATGCACCTTGTCTGCTCTCTGCAGGAGAAGACAAATAGGTCAGCTACATGGGATATTACTCACGCGTTACACAGGCCAGGTTTCCTGTAGCAGAACATCATCACGGGATGAAATAGCAAAGTGTAGGAAGCCAGAGACCTTGAGAGATTTGATATTTAACTGTTTGAACAAAAAGGGATAGCCATGAAATGTTTGTGACTGCTTGTTGGAGCTCTTCTGGCCCCATTATACAAGATCTGTCCTAATCTAAGGGCACCTGACAGAAGATTTGAATGTACATTACGCTCTTGCAGGCTGATTTCTGAGTATGCATTTGACCAACGGTGGGCCAGATGCCTGGGAGATGCCTGAACACTGATGTTCCCAGTGCTGGCAATGCTGTACACCACACTGCTTTTGCAACGAGAAGGGGAAAATTTCGTCAGGAGAGGTTGAAGATGACGCTAGGTTATGTATGGGTCTGCTATAGGGAGCTTAGAGGTGCTTCCAAAAGAGTAAAGAAACAGGCAGAGCACCTGCAGTGACGTGAGGCAACATTAACTCCCAGTTGCAGAAGCACTTATCACCACGGTTCTTGGTTTTTTCTCCATGGCTCCTGGGGCTGAGTGAAGAGCATGCATCTACCCACGACCACTCCCATCCCAGGAGCCTGTGTGTTGGTGCAAGTTGCCCTCTTTCCTTTCTAGCGGCAGTACAGAGAACAACAAGTTTTCACTGTGTTTCCCTTCAGAGACAAAAATTGGAGAGTTTAAGTCCTTTAATTTTCTCTCGATGTGTCTAATTTTCTTTACACAGTCTGACTCACACTATAGTGCCTTTATGCCCTCTTGAGAATGCGGAGAAGCTGCCTAATACAAATACCTCTTGTTAACAAACATAATAGTTCATGTTCAGCAAACAGTGAATAGTTCAGAGGTCTTTGAATAGGTAATTCCATTATCTGGTGGTGGTAATGAATCATCCTTGCTTATGGAATCCTATTTGCACTTTATGTTCCAGTCAGCATCACATTCTGATATAAGAAATTTGCTAATGAGCACTAAGACAGAGATAAAGCAATCATTACTAAGAGAAAGTGGTCATTATATTTGTCCTGTAATAATAATATAATTTTTAAGAACGTCATAATGCAATGAACACCAACTGTTTCATTTGGTAATAATCTGTAGGATTTCTGTTCCTGTGGTGACTATTGGGTTATTGCTGAGCTGCACTGATGCTGTAATCTGATAGGTAAGTCTCTGCTCTGGCACTCTGGCCTGGTGGACACATATGGCTGTGCCAAGTCTCGATGGAGTCAGGGTCTTCCTGCTCCAGAGCCAACCTGTGAAGACAGAACTGGAGGCCAAACGCAGTCAAAGCTAAGGGAGGTGCTACAGAAAGCAGTGTCCCCATGAATTTCCTTCTCTAGGCCTGCTCAAGTGTGTCTGAGAACATAAACTCCTAACCAGTGCGGCTCACAAGAAGTGCATGCTCATGAGAAAGAGCAGGGTTTCACTTTCAGTTATACTCTGTGGTGAAATGAGGACTGGAGGCTACATGGTTGGGTGGGCCTTGTGATACCCAATCCCAATTTGGAAAATTCAGCCTGCAACCATAAGGAATAGAAAATTCACTCATTAAAAGAAGAAAAAATAGAAAGCATAAATGCTGCCCAACCTGACCAGGGTATAAGTAAGCTGTGCAGGCTGCGCTGATCCACACCCTCTGTTTTGTGGACCTGGTGTTTACAAATGCAAACAGTGAAGGTACTCCCTGAAGTGAGGCTGGTTTCCTGAAGCCTGGAGAGGTAGTCCAGAGCAACCCAGCTCACGTGAGCATGCTGGCTTTTAGAGACCACCAAACATCACTACTGGGCCACAACTCCCTGCACCCATGATATTTGACCCTCAATTTCTACAATGCGACACCTCCCACGTTTCTTCCTTGACCCTGAATTTGCATCCCTGGCATCCTCTGTGTCCCCGACTCCCCCATGACTACAATAGCCACCCTCCATCACTCTCCAGACATGACAACATCCAGCTTCCCACTCACTTGTCCCTTGGGCTGGCCAAAGTGAAATGGAGACAGCTTGACCACTGGCTAGCAGTACATATGGACCACTTGGCCAGCCAAATGGTACTTGTGTTGTCACCAGCCAGGAGCCTGAATCTGGGTCCCTGATGGGCCACCTGGCTACTCCTCACGGCCTCTGGAGGGGCCATGCAGCTCCTGCTCCCCCTCAGCAGCTGTGGGGCTGAGCAAGTCGCCTCATGGCCTGTATGTGATACAGATTTTGTCCTAGTTTCTCTCTCTGATGCTGCCTGGTTGCTATCTGGGAGAGAGCTGGGCATGGGCAGGAGTTTATTTTGGACACTGGTAGTCCTTCTGCCAGGGTAGGGAAAAAATTTAATTTTTAAGAGTCCCAGTGGATGTATAACCTTGAAGAGAGATGCTAAGAAGTTAAATAAATTTTGTAATCTACTGCTGACAAATCTAAAAGCCTTCCAGTAGAAAATAGCCCTGCTGAGACAATATAAACATATGCCTCTCCCCACTCTTGGCTTGTTGTACCAAAGACTTCCAAAAATGAGGTATTTTTTCTGATCCCATTAATGTTTCCTACTAATCCTGTGTATGATACTGAGACAATCTGGATTTTAGTAGGGGAATGCATCAAGGAATAGACGATCTTTCATGAACAAGCATTGTATTTCCAAGTAAATATTTGCAATAAAACAAGAGGAGGCAACTGACCCATGAGCAGGCCTGTCTCCGCTTGGCAATGCTTTCCGTGAGACAGTAGTAGATCCTTAGCACAGAGGATTTGGAAACTGCTTTAGAAATGGTGCTTGGCTGATATCAAGCCGGTATTTACATCTCTGAACCCATGGGCTTCAGTGCAAGCTCTGACAGAGAGCCAGCACACATGGGCTCGGACTTGGGCTTCAGAAGATGTGCAGTGCTGCCAGGCAAGTGCAGTGATCTTTGACCAAGCTAAAAAGCAGGAACATAGAGAAATAAAAAGCTTTCATTTGTGTGTTGAAGCACAGTCAGCGAGAAAGCTGAACTTGCAGTTGAAACCCAGCAAAGGATAACATTACAGAAGTATTTTTTATCAAACATGTTCATAGCAAAAAGAATTTGGATTTAGTAGCCGAGCTCGTTTAATGCAAACTAAATTTCCCCGTGTAGGATGGTTTGTGTTCCTTGGTATTCAGTACATTATTCAAGGAAGGTAGCTTCATCTGGTGACACTGTTATGGTATCAAGGTAGCATGACATGAAGCACACATAATGTTTTCAAGCTGCAGAAGGAAAGCTTTGCAGAAATGTGTTCCGCAGACTGAGAGGTGTTATGTTTCCAAGTGGCGGCAAACCTGTAGGATTAATTGCACTGACCTTCACCTTCTGGTGCACCTGGTATGCATGGAGGTTTGTATCAGTGAGTGGGTTAACTGTTTTTCCCTCCAGGGAGAACCACGCAGATCCCTTGTTGAGAAGTAGCCTTGGGGAAAGCCCCAGGGCTAAGCCTTCCCTGGCATGGGGCAGTTTTCTCATGAACTGGTCTGAACAGATGAAAAGAATTCCCACCTCAAAAATTTCTCCTGTCTTTTTGGAAGGCCAGGTGGCTATTCCCTCTCTAACACAAACATTCAGTTAATACAGGCTTTTAAATGCAGCCTTAGCTTTTCATATCCTGTCTTGGAAACTGCCTTGGGAATATCTAAAAGGTCCCAGATTTTCATTTCTTTATGACAAGCTGTTTTTTATTTTAAACAGCAAGAATGTCTTTGTGCATGAAAAATTTGCCTGGCAACTACCAATACCAAGCAGTTCTGATGAAGCTGTGTTCAATGTAAAGCTATAGGGCAAGTGGGTGTGAATTATCCTACAGCTGCCTTTTTTTCTGAAAGTAAATGGTACTAACTCATGGTCAACATTGTGTGATATGCTGCAAATGAATTTTTTGCCAAGTGCTACTTTGCATCTCCCTCTGACTTTGGCATAACTGGCTGCTGTTGGACATCAGCTTTTAGAAAATAGAACTTGAAGGGATCTTGGAATGCTTTCTGGTCCACCTTCCTGCTCCAAGACAGGATCAGCTCTACTTCACAAAATGCTGGCAAATATTTCAAGACGAAAGATCATTTGGGGTTAACCATGCCCAATTAGGTAATCAGACCTGGCTTGGATATGCCATCACCCATATCTATTTCATAAGTACAGCTTAGGCATCCATGCTTCAGTGTAGTCTAGCACAGACACGGTCATGAAGTGACCTGTTAAATCCTTCCTCTAGAAGTGCTGTGCTAGTCTGAGCTGTCCTGCCCGTGGGTGAGAAGGGCAGAGTTATTCTGCAAGTGCTGTTTGATGCCCAGAGCAGCTGGGTGCTGGTGACCAGTGAGATCCTGCTCTGCCACCCCATCCCTCTTCCTAAGGCACAATGGTCACTTTGCTGTTGGATTTAGGGAAGTGTGTCCTATGGCAGCATTTTTAAACTATTTATGCAAACGTTGTTTCCTGGGCCAGTGATGTTGACATGCGAATATAAATGTCCCACGGGTGAGCCTGAACGTTGTCACTGAAATGCTGACGCTCAGATGTGGTCTGACCCTCGCATCTAGGAGGTGCCATCAACATCTGCTGTAATGGCATCAAAACAACCATCAGTTTATACTATTAAGCAAGGTCTTTGTCAAACAGTGCCTGGAAACAAGAGCTGTTTCTAACTCTGCTGTGTCTGCCTCACCTTGGCCCAAATTTACATTCCGTCCCTGTCCCTCCCTTTGTAAGATGAGAATAATAATGTATGTCAGCCATTAAAAACTGGTGCTAGGTGTAAGCAAATGAAATACAAAAAGCATCACATGTAAAGCCACAAGTGAAAAGCTCTCTACAAATGCTGTCAACTTATCATTGCATTGCTCAGATAACAGCAGTACAATTATCTCTGTGCTGATGTATCTGGTTCTCAGAGATATTCTCATGTAAGTGAAAGTAAATCTCTGAAATTGCGCGTAGATTTATTTTCCATTTAGCTACTTCTCTGGGTAGTGGCCCATCAATGTTCAGCTGAGTAGCACAAGAGCACCCTGCAGATAACCCTCCTACACCAGAGATCAGCTTGTTTTCAAAGTGATTGCAGCTCTTAATCTGAGCCAAAACATATGATTGATACTCCATGGTTTAAAGAGTCAAACTAATGCCTTATGATTCATCTATGATTTATAAGTAAGTACTTGCACTGATATAATGACGGGATCACTTGATGACTCACGCGTGATTTAACGTGTGTGGAAAGTTCCCGTGTGTGTCACTCGGCGAAACTTGAGGCTGAACTGGTGAGTTCATTGCCTCAGCCGTGTCCTCAGGCAGGTTCCCCAAAACGCCTTCTGAAGAGTAGCAGGGAGGCCAAGGCTGCCCTCTCCTCCCATGCAACCTGCCCTCTCTCAAGTCCAGGCAGGCGTGATGCGTGTGGCTATGGCAGAGGCACAGTGACATGTTCTCTTGGGTTTTGTTGTTGCAATTTCTCTTCTCCAACAAAAAATTGCTATGGCAACCTTGCTGCTGCTCAAGTCCTCTCACTTCCTATTTATTCTCAAACACAAATGCAAACTGTGGCTGCTCCAAACACTTACGTATTCAAGCCATTAAAAACTTCAGATGAGAGAGTGTGCAGAGAAACGTGATCAGTCCAGAGTGAGAGATGACCCTGCAAGGCCTCGTTTACATGCAGATTTTGTATTTGAAATTTAGCAAGGAGATGGTAGTTTTCATCGATGTTATAGTTTTCTGATCAAATACGGTAGGCTTTTCTGGTCACGGTAGGCTGACACCTGGTGGTGCTGCTCAGGGAGGAAGGATGCTGAGCCCTTGGCCTTCCTGGGTGCTGCAGCATGCCCAGGGCTGGGGGAGGTGGATCTGCTAAAATGAAACATTTATCAAATAGCGGTTTGCTGCAAACCTTCGGAAGGTACAAGAAGTTTGTGCGTCACCTGAGAGGGTGTTAGCTCAACAGGAAGGCAAAGAGGCAAAAATCAAAGAAAAAAAAGTCCCTGAGAGGGTATGAGCACAATTCCCATTCCCAGCAGAGTCTGCCACCAGAAATGCACCCCTGGGTGCCCGCAGGTCCACCAGATTGCCAAGCTGTAACAGAACATCTTCACCACCCCTTATTTTTCTAAAGGCTTTAAATGAGTACTAAAATGTTTGGTTTCTTTCAGTTGCCTGTTATTTTTAAGACATATTTATGTGGGAATTGGAAGGAAAGATTCACCATAAGGATCTTCTATGAAAGGTCCCTGAAGCTTCTGAACAGTCCCTGCTTTAGGGATGCCTGGTCCCACTGGGTTGTGCAAAATGGTGCCTGCTTGCTTCCTGAAACACCAGGTCTTGTCTTCTGCTTGAAAGAACAGCTTTTCACTGGAAAAAGAGTAACTTCAGTGTTTCTGAGAGAAAGGTTTGTGTCTCCTCTGTCTTCAGAGAGTTTCTACCCTGGTTTATCTCCTGGTACGATCTAAGTAACAGCCCTGAGAAGGGACATCTCAGATCGGCTTCTGATCTGGTGTTGTTGAAAACTCATCTTTTCCAGCTTGGGCTGCCTAAGACGCTCTAGATCTAAAATATTTTCCTGGCCCTGCCACACAGCATGAATTTGGGGAAATAATTTGAATTGTCTATGCCTGCCCTTCCATGTACGCAAAGTGAGGATAAGAGGAATTAATTTGTTGGGGTTTATGAGATTCATTACAATAATACTTTGAGATCTGATTAACGGGACAGAGTTCAAACATTTGTTGTTTTCTTTGGCTCAAGTTTCCCCCTGTAAAAACAGTCGCGGTGGTCATGCTCTAAAACTGTTTGTGTGAGAGGTTTGATGCAAACCCCTAGAAGGAAATCAGGAGCCATGGAAGGAAAACACAGACAACTGCCTGGGGGGGAAGAGGCTTTCCTGCAGAGGTGAGTCAGTTCCAGGGGAGAAGGGCAGCTGCGTCCAAAAATAACAGCTCCAGAAAACAGACCCGCGCCATTGTGTTGAGAGCATCGTCCACCTGAGGAAGAGGTTGGGTTTCATTTGCGAGTTTCTTCTCTGCTTTATTCATCAAGCAGGTTTCTCATCTGCACTGCCTGTGATCAGACCTGTGTTGATGTTTTTGGAGTCCGTGTTAATCTGGACTTTGAAAAATATCCTGACCACGTTTGTCTCCTGGTCCATAGGCAATTCAAAGTGAGCCTGAGGAAGGAATTTATTGCCAGGGTCAACTTCTGTTTCCTCACCATTCTTGAAGGCAGATTGGTTAACATGTATTTGTTTTCAGATTCATGTATTTTTCCCTAATTACTGTCTGGTATTTAGGCTGATTATATAAAACTCAGAATATTCAGATTTGTCTTAGACTTTGGATAATGTTGGTAACAAGCATCTCTTTAGTTTTTCTACAGTGACGTTGCTGCCAAAGGGCTTCTTCACCCTCTGTGACTCCATAAGTGGAATATTATTCTGAACTACTAATCCCTAGTAAGTTTAAAGCAAAATCTTAAACAATGGGTGTGCTTGTTAAGTAGAGAAATGGATACCTTTAAAATCCAGACATTTTCTGTAAAAGGAGGATAACAACGTTTTCATATTAACAAGTTGGTAAAGTCTAAGAAGCAAAATCTAATAATACCCAAGAACTGCTACTTGCACAGGAGTCTGGAAGCAGAAGCGAGTCAGAAATTATCCCCCATGCAGAGAACTGGCCCTGCCATTTTACCTACTTTTGTCTGTCTCAGGAAGAGAGGGAGGAAGGAGAAGATCTTCAGACAAGAGAAAGCAGCGCCTGTCACACCTGTGAGACTCCCCACCTAAAACCCTCATGCAGCTGCTGGCCTGCAAGGAGCTGGCGGGCTTGCTGACCATGCCAGCCCCACTTCAGCATCCTCCCAGGGACCACAGTACATGCCAGCCTCCCTCCAGCATCCCCCAGGGACCAGGATACACACCAGCCTCCCTCCAGCATCCCCCAGGGACCAGGATACACACCAGCCTCCCTCCAGCATGCCCCAGGGATCAGGGTACACACCAGCCTCCCTCCAGCATCCCCCAGGGATCAGGGTGCACTCCAGCCTCCCTCCAGCATCCCCCAGGGACCAGAGTACATGCCAGCCTCCCTCCAGCAACCCCCCAGATGCCTGGGAGGAGCTCCTGGGGAGTCACAGCTTCATGTGCCACAACAGCGTGGTCCGACTTGTACAAATGGCAGGATACATGAGCTGGGGCTGTGACATTTTTGGCCAGGCTGGAGCCTGGTGTGTCCCATGTCACGTAGGGAGGGAAAGCATGAGAGGCCAGAAAGACCTCCTGTCTCAGCTGACTTCAAAGAATCAGGCTGAGAAGGAAACAGAGCCTTCTGCGGGTGGCCTCAACTCTCCTCCTCATCCTGACTAATGTCAGAGTGATACAGTAGGAGCATTGCTGTACTGTTCAGCATCTCTGTGCTCACTTGTTTTCAGTTAGAAATCAGATTCTCTACACCACGACCAAATTTAAAGCGATTCCACTTGCTTTTGTACTCAGAACACAGCTTGAAAAAAGTTGGTTTTCTCCTTGACATGTAATGCTCTCTCCCATGTAACGCTCAGTATTACTCCTAGTAAGAATGTGGCATGGGTACCTTATCTATCAGAACACAATAATCTGTTCAGCCCAACCCACTGGATTTACACTGTGTAGTTGCTTATGGGGAGCTATTGATCATCTGATATCTCACCATAGAAACTGCCCAGTCTATTGCAAATGTCCATTTAGAGAAGGACTGTGTCAGATGATACTGTCATCATATTAAGTGTAAACGTGCTTTGTGACACATCCAAATTTTTTATTGTGATAAGTAGAGAAAAATACATACTAAATATTTCCAGGCGTTTGTTGAGCGACAGTCTGTGTGCTTAGAGCTTTACTGCAGATAATTTTAATAGCATCTCATTGTAATAAGCTATTTATCAATTGGGAATAGCCAGTAATGGCTTCAGTGGAAACAAGGGTTGGGTTTGATACAGCTGAAAGTTTAATGTTGAAACATGTCTCTACCCGATCCACAAGATAATTGCTGCTCTCTGCCCAGGTCCTCTTTGTGGACTTCGTTATCTATAGGCTTGGTTTCTTGACATTGTTTTAACTTTCATTTAGCTTATCTTACCTGTGTTCTGGGGGGGGGGCTGACAAGAGGCTTTTCTCATTTAAAGAAACAAACAAAAAAATCAAAATGATCTGTTGTTGCTGGCTCAGATGCACAGCTGTTTAATACATAGCTTCAGGGGTTTTTTATTAGTAAATAGCAATAAATGAAAAGGTAGTATATCTAGAGGAAAAAAAGAGGTTGTTCATGCAACAGCTGTACCAACCTAGGTCCACACCACTGAACAAGGAGGTGGGTTTGTGGGAGCTGGGAGATGCAGGGCGCTGGCACCACGACACAGCCGCTCACTGCAGTGCTACCGGTCTGAACCCACTGTGAGTGCCCGTGGGCAGAGCAGGCCCTGACGGCAGGTTCAAGGGGGCATGTGAGACACAGAGGATGGGCAGGGACCTCAGTGGCACTTGCCATCTCCCTCTCATGCTCTCACTGTCAAATCCAATCCTGTCTTCAAATTTACTGGCGTTTTTCCCCGCTCTGCTCCCCTGAGGAGCCTTTCCAGATCCTCCCTGCCCTAATGGGCCAAAATTGCCTTTTCAATTTCAGTCTGAAGCTGTTCCTGAGCAGAGGAGTCCATTTGCTCTTGCAGCACAACTGCTAACACCAGCCTGGCCATCCCTTACCTTAATCATCATCCTCATCCCTAACATTTGCTGCGCTAGTGGAGACCACTACCATCTCCACTCTTCCCCCAATTTATTAAGCTAAATCAAGCTTATTTTCCTCATGTCAGCCAGGCTTTCCCCCGCTACTACTCCCCAGAGCACTTCTCCAAGTCTGGTCCACTTTGGACTCCTGTAGGACAGCCTGTCCCTCTGCTGGGCTGGCACTGCCTCATCTTCAATGTCATTAGCTTACTCCTGCATTTCATGCCAAGGTAATTCCTTAACATATTAAATAATTCTGGCCCCAAGACAGTAAAACCAAAGAAGCCCTATTACTTGAACTGTGAAGTTTTGTAGACCAATCAAGTGCAGAGCCAGCCCTGATGCTGTGAATCCAGGTAACCTCATTGATTTCAGTCAGTTTATGCTGCTTTAAACCTGTGATATTTCATCAAATTTACGTGTTGCATTTTTAAGAACAAACTTGAATTGGGATCTTTATGCAGAAATTATCTGAACATCCATTCATTTTAAGTTAACCTCCACCCATAATCTCTCAAGACCTTGAAGTCATAGGTCAGAGCACACAGGTAGGGACAAACCACTTCTCAGGCAGCAAACAGGGACTGTGACAGTCAAAGGTAGATCTTTCTGTGGTGAAAATCAAGGCATCTGCTGAAGCTGAGGAGGCCATACACAGCTCTTGGCTTTTACTGTGAAGTTAAATCCAACCGTTCACAATCAGAGTGCAAGGAGGCAAAATTAGAAAGAACGTGTCTATGAAGTGACAGTAAAAGCTAGCCTAGGATGTTCCCCAGGAAGCCAGTCTGAAAATCTGTATCGGAAATTTTATCTGGGTATTGTTCTGCTGACAGCCCTATTTCAAGGTCTCCATAATTGCTCTGGAAAGATCTTGGATCCAAGCCCTGTGGGAGACCACAGTGCATTCAGTAATGAAAGAGGTTTGCAGTTTAAAACCCCTGTAAAATGGAAGAAAGAACAGTTCCATAATCAGAAGTTCTTGAGGTGTGGGGTGGAAGGGTCAAGGAAGACCCTGCTGAGCTGCTTCTCCAAAAAAAGTTGTTAAGTATACTGTAGAGTCACTTCTAGCCTGGCCTCAGCTTTCCATACTTCAGTGATTAATTTCCTAATGTGAACAAATATGGGATTTCCAGGCATGTTGCAGCAGCACAACCCTTTATTGGGAATTCCTGGCAAAAAAAAAGCCCCAAAGGGGTGAGGCCACATGCCCAGATAAAACTTCTGGGGTAGGATGGTTTGCAGAGGAGATACCACTGGTCTGGGCTAGTCTGCCTTAAAACCTCGCTCACATGCTGACACCTGTGATCTGTTGAGATCTTTCTGGTGACTTGCAGTTCTACATGCTTTTGCTAGCTTTGAAACCTTGAAAAATAAAAGCAGCCAAAAGGGCGCTAATACCCACTGTGAGGAAGAGACCGTGATGCCAGCTTCTCTCATATGAGATATCAGAGAATCACAGTGAGGTTGGTTTTGGTTGGGATCACAGGACAACCCTTTGGGACCTAAGGTTCTCCAGGAGGTGGCTGCATGCTTGCTTTGCCCTCATATGCTCATGATGCCACCCCTTGCCTGGGGCACAGGAGTGTGTGTGCACATGCGTGTGCACATGGTGGAAGTGATGGGGGTCAGAGCAGGCTGAGCTCTGCTCTGGCGCTGCCCACTTGCACCGGCACCTCAATGTCTTTCTTGTTGTGAGAGGCCCAAAACTGAACACAGGATTCGAGGTGGGGCCTCGCCAGAGCCCAGTAGACGGGGACAATCACCTCCCCAGTCCTGCTGGCCACACTGTTCCTGATACAAGCCAGGATGCTGTTGGAGTTTTTTACCACCTGGGCCACTGCTGGCTTATGTTCAGCCAGCTGTCAATTAACACGCCAAAATCCTTCTCCACCAGGCAGCTTTCCAGCCACTCTTCCCCAAGCCTGTAGCGCTGCCTGGGGTTGTTGTGACCCAAGTGCAGAACCTGGCACTTGGCCTTGTTGAACCTCATATAATTGGCCTCAGCCCAACAATCCAGCCTGTCGAGATCCCTCCGTATGGCCATCCTACCCTCCAGCAGATCTACAGTCTCACCCAGCTTGGTGTCATCTGCAAACTTACTAAGGGTGCACTTCTATCCCCTTGTCCAGATAATTGATAAATATATTGAACAGAGCTGGCCCCAATACTGAGCCCTGGGGAACATCACTTGTGACTGGCCACCAACTGGATTTAACTCCCTTCACCACAACTCTTTGGGCCCGGCCATCCAGCCAGTTTTTTACCTAGCAAAGAGTTCACCCATCCAAGCCATGAGCTGCCAGCTTCTCCAGCAGAATGCTGTGGGAAATGATGTCAAAGGCTTAACTAAAGTCTAGGCAGACAGCATTCACACCCTTCTTCTCGTCTGCTAAGCTTTCTCTGGAGTTCCTTAGAGAGGATTTGACTTCCTTTCCCTACCAAGGTTTCAATTTTCTTTGAGTAGGTTGTCTCCCCACTTGTGAGGACCCCACAGGCCACCAACCAGCTTACACACATAGAATCATGTTTAAAACCATAGTTTCAAATTGCACGTTCGAAAAAGGGTTCTCAGAAACATGTGATCCCGATATCTTGAAACTGTTAGACACACAGAACTCTACATATGTGGAGATGTTCACACTGGAATTTTGGCAGATGTGTTATTATGGGCGGTGTCTGGTGTACTGTCTGGAGAAGCTGGGAGAAGAACTAAATCCTAAATAAAAGCACACCATCATGGTGTGAACAATTCTGAAAGTAGACTTGGTTGAACTATTTATTATACAATGTATTCAGCACGTACTTACTTCTCTTCTGGATAGTATGTAGTCCATGAATCAGCTATGATTTTCCCTAATTGTATTCACCAACCCTTGTTAAGCAGATTGAATGAATGACAATTTTTTAGCCTCCTGGCTTTCCAAAGTGTTTGCCTCAATTACGTCTAGTACAAGGCCATTCCCTAGCACAGTGGCGTATTTACCTGCAATTTAGCATCTGTCCCGGGTATTTTTACAGCTATAGCAAGAAGATAAACTCTTAATAAGCAGAAGAATGTTGTTCTGCTAAAACCAGGGAAACACCAGGGCTTGCAAATGTGACTTTAATACCTAGTAATTGTTCGAAACTGCTCTGAGCAGTTTTTCTCAAAATCCCTTAAACCCTCTCCACATTAAAACTACTCTACATGAGTAGTGTACTTGAAATGCATAGATTATCCAAGGCGATTATTTACTTGCAAAGCCTTGACAGCAGCCAGGGAGGGAACCAGAAATACTCTGCATCTCTCCAGGCCAAGAATGTGGATTTTCTTGCTGTACATCCTAAATTCTCCCACGTTATCTCATGATTCGGTTGCCTGATGCAAGGGTTTACAATTACAGCTTTGCTGATTAGCTGCCCAAGTTGTGTGTTGTGGTTTCTAGGCTTCACATGCAATTTTGACAAACACATGGATTTCACAAAATCATTTTTGAAAAGCATTTTGCCGTCTTATTTGTGAGCTTTCCTGCTGATAAACCTCAACCACCTGAACATGAATGCCACCTGGAAGCCAATACACAAGAGCGATCGATAGGGTAAAGCAAGACTCAGTCTTCCTATTAAAAAACATTCAGCGATTTGCTTAGCAGAGGTGACAACCTCAGCGCAGAAAGGATGCTCCAAGCAAACTATGTCTGAGTGCCAATGAGCCCGAGACACCATCAATCCAGCCCCTCAATTTCCATCACCTTGGACCAGAAACAGGCTCCTAGCAGGTGCTGCCTCCTGTCAGGGGGTTAACACTCCACAAATGAAACTGTAACCAAACAGCAGAGGAAGGTTCCTACTATTTGTGCCTGCAACCAAAATAATCTCTGCCGGACGATGCCAGCTCAGCCGGAGGAAAGGCCCCGGGGGCTGACATGGGCTCTGCTTCCTGTTTTTCTCTTCGCAGAGTAAACGGTTTTCTAAGGTCTCCAGAGATGGGCCTGAACCAAAACCTCTGATCTAAGCATCCTTGAACTTTTGGCAACTTTGGATTCAGTTCTGGATGCAGAGATTGCAGATCAGTTGTATTTTTAATAGCATTTATCCTCAGAAGGCTCTGCTCGTCCTCCCTGCACCGCACCCCACAGTGACTGCAGGCATGTGGCTGTACCTGTGAGCTAACACGAAACGTTAAAAGGAGATGATAAACCTCATCTTACCAAGCAGCTGTGCATTATTCATTTCCCATTGTGCATTATACGAATTACAAAAGTGTGTCTGTGTGAGTGAGCTCTGTTGTTGGCAAACCCTGGTTACACTGTGGGGGTGAGCTGGAGAAGCAGCAGGTCCTTCCCTGCCTCCCCTTTGTAGCTTCTTCCAGCAGTGGGTGAAACATCAATAACACATTTTAGCATTCAAAAATCTTGATTTTACTAAATTTCCATTAGTCTTCCCCCCCTCCCTTTTATTTTTTTTAGATGTTTCATTTAGGGGATACAATATTTATTAATGTAGATATCAAAATTGAGACAGAAACTTGAACTAAAATTGAACTAAACTACGAAGTTTTTGTGTTATCATTTACTGCTCTCCCAAGAAATAGTGCGAGTCTGTGGAACCAGATTGTTTAGCCATGTACCATAACTTTTCAGCCACAATTTATATGATTTTCAGTTAGCATTTTGCTCCCAGTGATCACTAAATACTGATTATTAAAACATGAATTAAGGTTATTATAGGTATCTTCAGAGCCTCATGGAAAAGGACCACCTTGATAAATCCACCCTCGTTTTTCAAGGCCTTTAGCCTGAAAAGGGGCATTTTTTCCTCTTAGAAAATAGGGCCTGGATAGCCATTTAAAATTTATTTTGTCTTATTAGTGGTTTCTGTGGGCTGAGGTGTTGAGGTTGGTGTCTGGTGTGTGATCTCACCCTTGTCCCATTGGGTGCCACTGATGTAGGCATAAACATGGACCCCACAGAGAGCGGTGTAGGCAATTGGGGGTTTTGTCCATGCCAGCTAATGTGCTGTGGAAAACTCCTTCCATTTATAATTTTGACCACATGTCCCGTGGAAATGTTCAGCACTGCTTCTGATGTTGCCACCAGTGCTTGTAAGTGCCTTCGCAAGGCCATGTGTCAAATCCAGCTTTCTAGCTGAGACTGCTGGTGTCAGATGATGCTTGCTTCCAGTTTGCTCACGCTTTTCTAATTACAGCCCTGAAGTGTGCAGGTGGGGTTTTGGCATCCCCTTGCCTCCACATGCACAGTGCCACTCTGTCTTGCCGTAAACTACGCCTAAGGGGTAGCCAAAAGGGTAGGCAAGTTCGTGGGTGCAATCTCAGCAGTGCTTTCATGCTGTTGTGATGTCTTCCCACTGAGCTCAGGGAGGAACAACTTCTGAGCCAAGGGAAAGCAGGGAGCTGGGGCCTCCATCTGCAGCCTCCCTGAGTAAGTGGGGCTTTCTACCTATTAAAACACCGATACTATTCCATTAAAGTAGAAGAGAGTTCCTCCACTAGCTAATGTGCTATTACTTATTAATGTAAAACCACCACTGTGCTGGTTAGTGAATTATCTATCTTCCTGCATCCAGTTTTTATCCATCTCGCAGGGTTTACTTGCACTTTAGGATTTGTTGTCTGGGACCAAAAGCAGATACCTCTGGGCATGGCCATATGCAGCACAACCTGTGGTTGAGCACCATGTCCTGGAGTAGGGACAGTGTAGGACCAAGTCCTGACATCTCACCACTGCAAACATTTCCCCATGGATGGACTGCAGAGCCTGCAGAGGACACAGGAATACAGCCACAGAAAATCACTTGTGGGAACCCCAGAGCAAAACTTTTAGGTCTTTTGAAGGAAAGCTGCTTTTCCTCTGACTACCTGCACTGTGTTGGGGTTGGGTGTCCTAAGACAATTTCACTACTGCTGAACAAATTGGAGAGACCAAAGGCTGAAGAGGTGGATGCTTTTGAGAGAACAGTCATGGCTCAAAATTCTCCACTTAACAGCTGTCACAGTGTAGGCTGCTCCTTTTAGTCACTTACCCGTCTTTATTAATTTCGACTCAAAAATCACTGCTCCCCCCCAAAACCTGCAAGCTGTAGAGCGTTCCTATACATCACATCTTCCCTCTTGCCAACAAAAGGCTAGCAAAGGTAGTTTCTACATTAATGCAAAGGTAACATTAAAGACAAAAGCACAAGAAGAAAAAACATCAGTTAACTCATGAAGAAAAATCTTCTAGTTATAACTACCGAATCTGCCCTCTGATCCAAGGTGGCATTTCTTCCTGGACTAGGAGAAAGCAGGGGTTATTTTTTCTCATGCTTTGTGTGATTCCACATGCTTATTTTGATATTCTGATTAATTAGCGCACATGAAAACATCCTCCCAGTGTTACCTGGAAGCTATTATCATCAGAAGGGAAACTGCCTCCTAAGTAAAAGCATTAGGCATATAGATAACGGCTTTTAGCTTTCTGTTTCCCAAATGCTCTCTGTCCCTGTGGGGGTTTCACAAATCACCCTCGCCGGAGCTGCTCTCAGGCTGCTCCTTGCAATCAGATGTGCACAGTGCTTTTGAAAGCTATCACACACAGAACTGTCTGTCTCACTTGTAGGAGCCATGACGTTGTGGTCTCCTGCTGGGAATTCATACCTGACTGGATGGGGAAGGTTTGTGCCTCCAGTACAACGCAGCATACCTAGTCTGGGACATCCCCTCCTGAAGCCACATCAGCCAACGCTTTTCTGAGCTCAGGAAGCATCTCTGAGGACAAAGCCATTGGTGGGCATGAAGTCTGCTGTTGCCAGCAAAGGCCATCTTGCAAGGAAGGACGGTGGCATTGCAGGGAGCATGTGGCTGCTTTGGTGATCCCCAAAAGCTCCAATGAAGCCATAGAGTTAATTAACTTTTTGGAATTAATTAACTGAATCTCTTCTGTTTGGAGCCTACCTTCACCTCTCCTCAGCGGAAGTGGAAGAAGATCTAGGTCTGTTCCTGTCTCCTACCACTTTAAAGGGCTCCTGTGGGAAGTGCTCCTGCCCATGCCTCAGACTAACAACCATGTCCTTCAGCCTTCAGGTCACCTCCTCTCACACGTTGTTTAACCTCTTCCTGGCCCACGCTGCCCTGGGAATGTTCTTGTCTCACTCTGGTGCCACTGCTGCTCCAGCACAGCTGTACTGTCCCAGTACAGAGGTCTGGATCATGCCCAGCTCTGCAATCAGTCCTGTGTGGGTTGTGTTGAATTGCTTTGTGTTATTTTTGTTACATACTGGCATACTGATCCATCAAAACACGCTGCCGATGTCCGCGGTAAGAAAGTCTTTAGAAAGTTAGCAAGAACTAAAAATCCTTACTTGAAGAATTCTGTGGTGCAACTCGAAAGGCTTCCTTTGTTATGTTGGTACTTTCCCATACAGCAATGTGTTTCTTCATGTATATGATGTTAGTATTGCCCTTCTGCAGACTTTTAGAGTAAGCTTCTTTGAGTAACCCTGCTCTTTTCTGAGGAAGATCGGAAAAAGTTGGACAGATTGTGATGTCGGTACTGATCTTTGTAGAAAATGATGTCTGGAGGTGCCCAGAACAGCTCTTCCCTGGTGGCTGAGGACATCCTCCAGCCTGGTGCTGGAGGTGCAAAAGGAGGGCAAGTAGGAGAACAGCAGAGAGGACAGAAAGTGACGGCTGATATCATGCTATGTTCATTTGCTGCCATCTCTTTTGGTGAGCAGCAGCCTTTGCAACGTGCCACATATGTTCCAGCAGCTAGCAGGATGAAGAAAATGGACTCACGTGTCTGATGGCACCAATACAGGGAACAGGAGATGGTAGATAGATACTGGCTGCACTCTGTCCAAAATAACCTTCTTGCGTTTCTTAGGTGAAATTGTATGAGTGATCATAATTGTTCCAGATCAAAAGGTGGCATTTCGGCACCTGTGCCATATGTTAGAGCAGACATTGTGGCTGAAAGCTCCCAAGACCTCACTTGCTCTTTCTTGTGTCATTGAAAATAGCACTTTAAGGAAAAATACTTTTGAAATAATATACTCCAGCCACTGTAACATGGAGAGGAAGTCACACAGCAGGCTGCACAATAAATAGGAAAGCAGACAAATCTGGGGCCCAATTTTTCAAGCCACTGTTTTTATCAGTCTAAAAGAAGTGACAAGCTTATGCTAATCAGAGCAGCAATACTTCATTTTACTGCGCAGAATGCTGTGCAGCAGCGGGACAGGCAAAAGTCGGGCTCAGCGTGGCTGAATGTTTCGGGGCACTGCTGTGATGCGGGATGGTGGGGTCCTCCCTGCCTTTTGCAATAGCCCTAATTCCTCCTGGGGGCAGTGGTCTGCAGAGCTGCTGGGGTCGATGCAGCCTCGAGGATGCACAAAAGCGCATTAAATGTAAATAGCCAGCTGAGGAACAGGCATTTGTGCTTGGGCAGGTACACATAGAGCAGAGCTGAACATCTATATGGGAAGGGCACTGTGCTGTGGGTGCATGGGGAGGATCAACAGTCCTATTTCAACAATTGTGTTTCCTAATTATGTTAATTTTTTTGCCTTTAACTGCTCCCTATTACTGCACAGTGATCATAATTCTTTACCTTGCGAAGGCGATGTGAGGGTTAATTAGCCCAAACATGGGATTTATTTAGGAAATGGCAAATGTTTCTTCATATAGGAGCTAAATGTCATTAGCTGCAGTAATTGGAAGAAGGTACCAATTTTTTTCAAGTAACCAGAATAAACAGATTATTGCTTTGACTATTGATACAGCTCATGATTTTGCAAGGATTAAATTACAGGTGGCTCAGGCTGCCACCTATAAAATCCAAGTAAAATCCAGGTAAAATCCAGGCCGGTAGCATATTACTGCCACCAGAGATGTATGGCTGCATGGGTGTGACCCTGCCACCACCCTACCCAGACCAGGAGTCCATGCATTTACAGAGGGCTAGAAATGGAGATGAAAAATCAGGTTCTTCTCCTTCCACAGTGCCAGCTCTTCCTAAAGCCATTGACGGGATGGACTGACATCACTTATCTAGTCACTAATAAAATGGTCCTGCTGAAACAATTAATTAAAAACGTGCTTTTCCCCCTCCACTACCACTACCAGTGTGAGGGCACCCCATTCCCATGGGCTTTTTCCCATCTGCTGGCACCCATTTCAGGGGAAACCCAGGGCATGGTGCAGCTTGTGTGCTCATTCCCCAGCAGTAGCTGCAGGGAGTTGGAGGAATCAAATCCCAAATCCTCTTGAGTGAGGACAGAAATACCCATTTCATGCTCTCATTTAAATATTAAATCACCAAATGAATTCTCTCCCAGTTTCTTCCTCTTTTTGGATGATTTTCAGACAGGAGATGCTAAGCTGTGAACAACCTTCCTCTTTTTTTTTTATTTCCTAGTATCGGCACACTTCATAAATGGTTATTCTGGCTTCACTGTGGCAGGTTTTATTGCGTGATAGGCTGACAACGTGTTAGCGCTCTTGCCCTAGAGCTTCCATGTTCCATAGGTAGAATTTGCACATCCAGAAAAAAAAAAAATCCAGAACACAAACTGAGGAAGAACTTCGTGCACTGGAAATTTTGACCCATCTCTCTTCCTCGGTTTGCAAGGTCCTGCTCTGGACCTTGCGGCCTCGGTCAGCTGCTGCTCCCACATCTCCTAAGCCATTTACTTGACCCTGAAGACTTGTGTCCATCTGCTTCGCCCATACCTGTGGTCCCAGGTGATGAAAGCAGAGGAAGGCTGTCTCTGCAGCAAGATGTCTCCTTGCCTGAAATGGGGTCTAATGCTGTGGACCCAGCCAAGGGGATCAGTGCTTGTGTAGGCAAAAATATAAACCACAGGCAAAGCCTGACATTACATCTCATGAGAAGGTGGTTTTGACTTATCCATTATTTAATCATAACTTTAAGGTGGGAGCAGATCTAATAAGAGACAGCTTATTGCCTTTTATTACTGCTTCCTTACCTCAGGCAACCACCTTTCCTGACAGTTTATTTTTATATTTACCCATGCATACACACTCAAGGGACCCATCTCGCTGTAGAGTCCCAGCTTTTGGTACCCACCCGAAAGCCAAGGATGTGAGTAGGCCGTGCTATGTGGGAGTCCAGGGGGCTGCCCCAGACCCCAGACCCCCCAACTCATTGATGGTGCATTCCCCCCATGTACCTGCCCTCCTCACCAGCACAGAGGGCAAAACCTTCCTCAAGTCCTCACACCAGGGCACCAAGGAGGACACATCCTGTGGCACTGAGAGCAGCAGAGCACCTTGCCACATTTTTCTAGCCCTGTAAAAATAAATAAGTCTCTGAGGCTGAAGGGAGGTGCTGAGCCTTTCCAAGGAAAAGTCAACAAAAAAACAGCTCAGAGCTGGATAAAAACCCCAAACCTTCCTCAGATAAAGCCAGATTTGAGCTTCCTTAGGTATGAAGTGTAAAAAAAGCAAATACAGCTTTACAAAGAAGTTAGGAAAAGAGAAAGGCATAAAATCATAGCTGGACAACTATTTCTGCTTCACTAAAATACTTTTACTTCGATGAAAATAAGTAGAAAACTCTGCTAGACTCAAATATAATAAACTATTATCCAAAATGTTGGTTAGGAAACCCATTTAATATGTGAAAATAAACACTTTTTCTCCAGAGGCATGGCAATTTTATATGTGCATTTCATATTTTCAGTTTCTGGTGTGTGTTTTGTTTGTTTGTTTTTCCTAAAAACATGTGTGAGTGCGTGTGTGCACAGCTATAGCTCTGCAGGTGTTAATGGCCATCACTGGGAGGGGAAGGGTCCGTAAAATTACAGGTCTCGTTAAGGTAACAACGGGTCCAAGCCAGCAGAAAGAGCAGCCAAATGCCTTTAGGTATTAAAACCAGCTGCAGACAAAGACCAAATGAAGGCATTAGGGTACCTGGCAGGAGCAGAGATAAATCAGGTGAATTAACAAGAGCTTTTGTGGTAACAAAAGCAGAGCAGGTGCTGGTGGGGTCCTTCCTGTAGGCATGGGGCTGAGCAGCCCCGAAGGAAGCAGAATGATGGGACTCCTTGCAGTGCTCCCTCATGCTCAGCAGGGGAAAACAAGGAAAAGACCTTTTTTTCTGGTTTGAAGAATATATCCAATTTCCACCATCTACTCACCTGTCTGGAAAGTCTCCTTCCAGCCCTAAGTTTTGGCTGAGGTTGAACTATGGTGTCCACGTGGGGCTGTGCGGGCTGCATGCATGGTGATTAGGATCAGCTGGGAAGGCAGGAGAGGAATAAATAACCCCAACCACAGTGCTGGCCTGCAGCCAGTGACTCACCAGAGCCTGCCAAGCCTCAAACCAGTTCAAAGAGCCACTGATCACATAGACAACCTGGTCCACCTGCTGGCTGCTTCCTCCTCCTCTCTGCCACTCACAGTTCAGGAGCTGCTGCCATCCATCTCCACCGCTCCTGGTCAGGGACATTTGGCCAACATCAGCTAAATGTGTAAAAAAACACCACCTGGATGCCAGTGTTTGGCTGGAAGAAGAATGCTTATCCACTGGGAATGGGACAATCCACGGCTTTCCAGCACACAACAGAGCCCTTAGGGGCTTTGCACAAGCCTGGGATGGAGGGCTTGGAAACTGCATGGTTGCGGATGCAGTTTGTTTTGCAGCACTCCACCTGTGTGCCTTTTACTGTTTCTCTCCGAATCCTGCAAAATGTCCTCCAGGTAACTAGGTGACTAATGCACAGGAGTTTATAAACTGCTGTCTTTAAAACATTTCAGAATTAGCTTTTCCACAGTCCAGATGGTGGATCGTGAAAGCTTAATGGCATGGTATAAAGATTTTATTGGAACTCGTGAGGGATGATCTGAACAGCTTACTTGCCCTTCTTCCCTCCATGAGTAATGTATCTGTTGAAGCCCGTACCAGGAAAACTTTGCATCCCACCACCTCGTATTTCTTGTGTGTGTGTGTACATAAAATTACTAGATGACACTAGATAATATTGAAAGAAAATCTCACCAAGCCACAATTTATGTCGATGCTGTCTTGAATATGCAGTTAACTCTCTGTTTCCTTCCTTTGTGCTGACTTTTCCTTGTTAAGTGTTTTCATCTCCTGAAGGTCCAGGTCCTCCTCTGAGGTAAAGCAGTGGTGTGATGGTTTTGTTGTGGGTCCGGTCCCTGTTGGGTTTCCCCTTTCCCAAGGGACCCCCAGACAGAAGCACTGAGACCACAGAGCCCTAGGGCAAGCTGCCAGGCTGAGACCAGAAACCCTGGCTTGAACCAGGGCTCAAGCTCTACCAGGTCTTACTACCTTCTTGCAAAACTTCTTCCCATCCACCACAATAATCAAAACTCCTCCCAGCAAAACAGCTCCTTCCAAGGAGTACTGAAGTGCTCTTGTGGCATTCATATGCACATCTTTCTTTTTTTTGAAAATAATATACCTCATCTTTTATCATTTTATTTTGCAAATAGAATCACAGATGACCAAGATGAGACTGCAGAGCGGTACTGGCAAGACAGTGGCGGTGGCCAGCACGGGCTAAGAGCAGGGCAGCAGCAGGTTTAGCTCTGTGCTGGCCAGGAACTGGCACAGTGGAAACCTGGACTTCTCTGGTTCTCCAAATACCTTCATGAGAGACATGTTGATGAACAGTGAAGCATGCCTGTTTGGGAAATGGTTTGTAACCCTGCTGCAAGAAAGATCTCTGAGACAGAGTCTGCACAAGGACTCTGAAGCACAAAATAGCCAGCCCTCTCTTTGCTATGTCCATTGGCGTCGAGGTTAGGGCAACGCAGGTAGAGCATCTTCTTGATGCTCTGCATCTTCTTGAAGGAGAAAGATGAGAACAGCAAGCAGCCCAGTGCAGAACAGGGTAGAATGTGGCTTCTGCAAAGTGTGGATCATGCCTGGGAATGGGAAGAAAACAGGGCAAGTGAGCAAGTGCAAGGGTGCGTAAAGCAGGGAACACTGGACACTGGGCTTTTCCAGTGGGCAAGGAACCTGATTTTGTGTGTCTGATGGAAGGAGAATCATAGAACAGTTTGGGTTGGAATGTACCTTCAAAGGTCATTTAGTCCCACTGCCTTGCAATGAGCAGGGACATCTTCAACCAGATCAGGTTGCTCAGAGCCCTGTCCAGCCTGGCCTTGAATGTCTCCAGGAATGGGGCATCTACCACCCCTCTGGGCAATCTGGGCCCATGTTTTACTGCCCTCACTGTAAAAAAATTTCAGAGCTGAGCTGTACGACACCCATGAGCACGTTGGGGCAAGTCTGATTTCCCTCCCGTCCGCTCCAGCAGCAGCTCTTGGGCACGGAGTTGTGCCTACAGCAATGTAATAAGAGATGTGATTCACCACAGCTGGTGCCAACAGGAGGCACACAGTCTAACGGCCAGAGATTTACGTCACTGGCAACAGAGGTAGTTACCATTAGTTATGCAATGCCCAGAAATTCTTATCTATTCTTCTATGCTTACTATGAGAGACTTCCGGTTTGTTTTTTGTTTTTGTTTTTGTTTTTTCTTTTTCAATATTCCACATAGTACCAGCATTTATGGATAGATGAAATAAAAGTCTATTGGGTCAAACAGCTTGTCAAGGCCATATATAAAACACATACTTGGCCAAATTTAATTGGAAGGGGAAAAAGCAAAGACCCCTGTGCTGCTCATCTTCCCTGGCCCTCAGGGTTTCTGTACGATGAGAAGGTGCCTCCACAAAGTTTTCAGTCCAGCTCAGCCACAAATGTGGATTTTTTTATGGTGATCCTCCAGGGCTGGGCAGCCAAGGCTGTGGCTTGGGACCTCTCACACCACAGGGGCTATTCTTCCCTTCCCTGTGTATGAGCAATATCAGAAAGTATGGCTTCAGCTTCGTTTTCAGTCCCTGCTACATGGTATCCATGGAAACAAGGATGACTTTCCCATCCCTTTCTGGGGAAGGCACGGTATTCACTGCAATACAGTCTCTTCTACTAAAATTTTGCAAAATAGCTCCACAAGGTGAGTGTTTTTTTATCCAAAAAGCCTGTGGTACAGTCGGTCGGAGGAAGTGAGCCCCTTTTAACCCTCCTGTGCGATGTGACATTTCTCAGCACTGCTGAGGATCCTGCTTTCCACTGGATTTCATGGGAGGGGAGGGCAGCCAGCACCCCACACTGACACTGGACCTCTTCCAAAGCTCCGGGGGATGGAGGGAGCTGGTGGTGGTGGAGCGGGCAGGGGCAGGACAAGGTTGTGGGGCAAGGAGATGCTGGGGGAAGGCAAACAGACAGAATACTCACCTGGCTTCAGCAGCAGGGTTGGTTTGGGCCCATTGGTGCTAAAGATGTCGTGTTTGGCAGGTGTTGTTGCCCATAAGCATGTGACACTGGGGGTCTGACAGGGAACTCTTTTTCTGCCTGTGGATGGAGAAAAATAGAAGAGAGAAGGCTGTATCCTAGGGCTCCACAATGGGACATCAACAGCAACTCAACAGAATAAAGCAAAGGCTTGAAAAATGAACATTTATTCTCTCTCTCCATATTCTCTGCAATGTCGCTAGCACAACATCGCAGACAAGGCCAGCATTGAATTAGGCTCACAGTATTGAAACCTAGACTCTGTAAGCATTTTATTTGCTTAATACCATTCATTTTTGAAAGAAAAGACCTCCATTTGAAATGTGGTTACAGAAAGCATTTTGAAGAGCTGAGTATAGCAGAAGTAATGTCGTGTTAAACATCTCTCTAACCTTGCTTCACTGTTCAATATGAGCAAAATAAATTTGCAAGAACATTTCATCTACATTTCTTCTGCAAGTATCCAGTTTTCCATATCAGGGGAAAAAAAAAAATTAAACAGGTTTTTCTTCTCTTCCAAGTCCTACATTTTTCCCAAAGGTTTCTGTCTCTCAATTTGCTTCTGATCCACCTGCACTTGTGTCTCAGTGTTCGATTTTTCTGGCAATCAAGGGTTGGGGGTCTTGTAAACAGGCATACCACAGCCCGGATTTTTGAAGTCATCAGATGCTTTGTTCCTATTAATAAGAAAAGGGATTTATGCACCCAAACAGCTTGGGGAGATGTGGCCCCATCATTGTTCTGTGCATATTAAATGAAGGAGAAGGACTTCCTTTGGCTCATTTGTTATTCTGGTTTCCTAAGGAAATCTGCTGCTCTACCTGCAGGTCTTCCTGCTCCAGCTGCCAGACCCAGCGCTACTTTCTCCAGCACTCAGCATCTGGGAAGTGCTACCAAAATCAGCTGGGGTCTGTGGGCAACAGGGACATAGGTGGACAGGGGATGTTTCTGGGCATGCGGGGGCTGTGGGGGCTTTGGCTCAATGGCCACAACCTCACCCTGTGGTGGCGTCAGCCCTGCAAGAGGAGAGTGGGATGGAGAGGCCAGCAGGCTCCATGACCCCAGGGCAGGATGTGACCCGCTGGCTCTGGGTACCTGAGCCTCCACCATCCCTTTTGTAGCACCGCTGCCAGCAGCCACCACGAACAGTTAATATTACAGTCCCTCCTGATGGGAATCTGCTTTTCTGTGAAGTATCACACCCATCAGCTGCGCAAAAATAAGGATGCTTGAAAAGAGATCACGTGCTCAGGTTCCCGTGAAACCACCTCTGATGGCAAGTTTCTAGGTGGGACCTTCCTCTCTGAGGCACTGCTTAATGAAACTTTAACCCCGCTGCCCCTCTGCCGTACTCTCACGAAACAAAAGGTGGACTGCCTGGGTGTGAACACACAACCTTGCCTTGCAAACACAGCCACGCGTGCCCAGCAGCACAGCTGAGGTTCCCCCAGCGCTCGGTGGGCTCTCGGCTCTCCCCAGCACCTCAGCTGCAGGTGAGGAGGGACACGGGGGAAGAGATTCACCATTTCTGATGCTCTTTGTGGGCAGGGCCATCCCCAGTGAGCGACATCACACTGTGAACCCAGCTGTGAAGTTTTGTCCCACTCTGAAGATTTTGCGGGTAATTTTCGTAGACCTGGTGACTCAGAAAAACAAAGCACATCAAGGAATGGGAGACAACATCAAAACCACTGAAATCCCCACTTCTGTCCACAGCAGGATTTCTTCTGCACGAAACTCCTTACATTGCGTCTGACGTGGGATACAGCAGCCAGACAGTAGTACAAAGAGGCTGGACTTGATGTTTGTTTGGTGGCTGCACAAAGTCCATGGAAACGTGCCGGAAGAGGATTTTTTTTCCCTGTTCAAAGCTTCACCTGCTGGTGAGTCACCGGAGGGTTGGCTGAAGGAGTGTATTGTGCATAATTATTTGGAAAAGCAATCCGGTATACTAAGTGCTGTCACAAAACGTGCAATTAATAATATGCTAGAAGGGCAAAACACAACACAAATGCTTCAGAGGATACCTTGCCTCATTTAATTTCCCCCATCACAGTCTTAACCAAGAGGCAAGGAAGATGTGGGACTCAATGTGCACTTCCCAAGCACAGTCCCAGGTGCTTCCCAAGCACGAGAGGAGCTGTGGTGCAATAGCCGGGAGGGAGCAGCTGCTCCAGTCCTTCCCCGTTCCCTGTCCCTGAAGCAGGACAGATCCATCTCTCCCAGTGAGCACTGGGAGGTGTGAAGTGACAGATGCAGAGATTCGGGATCAAAGGTGCTCTGTCTCTCTCTGATAACCAAGAACGTAAATGCAAAGGAATCTTTGCCTTCTGCCATCCTCTCTCCTGAGGAGCTGCAGGGAGGCAACGTGTAAGTGGAAGATGCACAGTCACTTACATTTCCCTGTGCCTGGGGCACTCTACGGCACAAAGCAAATGCTCTATTGGTTTTCTCTGACCGGGAGGCTTGTCCCTGCCAGGGCAGCATGGCGGGACAGCATCCTCCAACAAACTCCCTTTGGCCAGAGCTTGCTGCTGCGGTGGTGCCGATGTTCTCCTGAGTGCTAATTCTGTAGGAAATAAACGGTACTTTGGTTTCAACTAGCAGCAGAGAAATGAAGGCAGGTAATAACCCATAAATATAAAAATTAATAAAATGTCAGCCCTTCAGATGACCTTAGCTGGTCACACACAGCTGCCTCAACCATGGTCTGATGCCTTTTCTCCCCATGCAGGGATCCAGCTGTCTTGTGGTACAGCATCTTTTGAGCTATAGGTCTGAACACGTTACCTTCCCAGCAAGAGTTTGGTCAGAGTAATAACAAGAGCTGGTGTGAATTTGTCTCTTCCTCTCTCCCCTGATTTACACATCTTACCAAGGGCTCCCCCATCCTGAGGCCTGAGGTACTTTTTCCTCCCTTCCACCTGGGGAAAGTCTGGTTGTCTGAAAACCAAGCACAGGACTGGTGGCAGACTGAAAATCAAGAAGGGTAAAAGGGAAAGCGGAGGCTGTAGCGCTGGTGCAGCACAGTCTGGGAAGGTGATGGCCCAGAGCACCAAGAAGCTTGATGCAGTTGACAGTTTTGCATCTTAGGTGCTTTGCTGATGTAGTGGGAGTTAAGATGCAGGTGAAAACAGTTGCTTCCAGGGCAATTCAATTTGCTGATAAAAATGCCTTTTTTTTCTAAAATGACGGGTGCCTTAAACCTCCAGGAAAGACACAAGGTTGGCAGGATGGTGAGCTCTCTCCCTGACCCATGTGGTTTGTTTGCAGAGCATTACTCCAAGGGAGGTTAGCTCTGTCCCAGATGTGGAGCTGGGAAGGGTTGGGAGTCATCATTTAGTTTTCAGTTAGTGGGGTGTTGCCAGCTTCACATCAAAAAAGAAGGAAAGAAAGCAAGTCCATTTGTGACAACGATTGGTTGCTGGTGGGTTGCGGTGGAGGATGAATGTAGAAGGATGAGGATGTGCAGAAGGAGGTTTCAATGGCATTTGATGGGGAGTGGATGGAGACCACACACAACATCATTTGTCCGAAATCCCACTGCTGAAATGGGAGTGAAGGCTTTTCCTAAGCCTCCTAGGGCATTGCAATCCCAGCACATCAGCTCTGCATTACCTGCTGTGGTGCAACATGTGGCTAAAGTACTGCCAGACACCCTGCATGTACCTCAGTGGTTAGCAAACCCTCAGAGGCTCTCCCCCAGAGCCTGGGGAGCTCAATTTGGACAGCCCTCATCCCTGTGAGGAGCCCCATGGCATGGGGAGGATTCCTGTGCAGGCTGGTCCTGCTCTGGATGGGAGAATCCTGCAGCCCAGCACATCCCCAGCAAGAAAAATGTTAGTGGGGTTTGTTTCCCTCATCGCCATGCAGAGAGTTTCCATTGCTCGTCAAGGCAGGTTCTTCAACCATACATTTCTTTCACTCAGTGCTTTCATAAATAGCTTCAAGTGGCCTTTTGTCAGGTTGCTGCTGCTCTACGTTTTCTGAGAAATGGCTCGGTCCACCTCCTTCAGCCAAGCATCCCTGGGAGGAGGTCAAAGCCCATGCCCACGCGCTGCAGCAGCGATGTGCTCCAACCAGTCGGCTTTGCTCCAGGCCTTTCATGGCAGCCATGGCACGTCCCACTAGCCTGCCGGTTGCTGGACAGTATTAGCTGTGTTGAGTTGTGCTCAGCCTCTAGGGGCCTCCAAGACTTGTGTTTCACAATGGTATCTCCAGCCAAATTAAAGGGCAACTCAACCTGTTGCCAGGTGCTGGCTACCAATCAGCAAAGGCCTATGGGGACAAAAGGCTGAGAAGCTGGAGCCTAAAGCTGCTTAAGAGAAATTAGGATGTCTATGGTTATTTACTGTAATAATAATAGAGAAGAGCAGGACTGGGTCTTGCAGCAGCGGCACAAGAATTGCCAGTGCTTGTCTGTCAAAGCCTGACTGGCTGGTAGCAGCATGATGTACCGAATAAAATGCCAGTCCTTAGGGCTCCCCTGAGCCCTGGGAAACAAAACAAAATCCCTGCAAGTGCAGAACAGCGTCCACGCCACAATGAACAGCTTTGAATGAGGAGCGAACTCTGAGCGAGCTCAGCCACGAGTGCAGCTGGATGTACGGCCGCAGCACCAGGGGCTGCTGGAGCTGGCAAACGCGGCTGCTGCCGGCTCAGCCAGCCTGGGCTCTGGAGTAACAGCCGTGAGTGTTCCTTGCAGGAATAGCGGGGCACTGGCAGAACAGGGGAGTATCGTCAGTGCCCTGGGGCAGAGAACTGAGTGGAGGTTTCCCTTGGGGCCTCAGTGTGTGAAAAACCTCTCCCCATCCGTATCACATACATCCATATCACATACATCACATACGACAGCAGCTGTCGGTAACCGAGGAGCAGTGGGGATCGTGTTCTTCCTATCAAGAAGGGTTCAAGGACAATGTCCAGGCGGGCTCCTCTCAGTGCTTCCCAACAAACCATGTCCCATAGTTTGAGGGGCATAGAGGTTTTGATTGATAGAAAACACAACACGTCAGTTGTCCAGGCAGTTTGAGCTGCTATGCTGTAAAATTCAGCAAGCAGAAGCTGCACCAAGTTTGCATCCCTATGGGCATGCTCAGGATCACGCAGCGAAGGAAAGGAGCGGAGCGATCTCTGAGTGCAGGGCTGTGCCTGCGGGGGCACCGTGTCCTCCCCACAGCACCAGTCGTGTGTCTTCTTCAGGAATGAACAGGAAAATAGACATGCAGGAACTGCTAACCGGTGCTGCAACAAAGCCGTGAAACAAAAGGTCTGCTGACCTGAAAGAGAGGTTATTGGAGAAAGATCTTACTGCAAGTGGCAAAGAAACTCTGGTGTACAACAGAGGGTTCAAATAATATCTCCAGCCAGCTACATCTGGAGCTATTCCTGTAACCCACATCAGGGTTTCTTACCCCAGGTGTGTATCAAATCACTGTCGGGTACATTAGGAGAAGAAAACAAATTGTAATAAATCATTATGCTGGCCCTGTAGTCGATGCCTTAGCAAAGCAATTCCTCAGTGGATCCCCTCCTCTAACAGAAGGTCAGCAATGTCTAGATGCCAGGTCTGCAAATTCCCTATTAATCCCAGGAGTTATAGACTGTGCCTAAGTATTATTTGCTCTTCTTAGTTAATGAGGTTATAATTAGAAACAGAAAATCCTACCACTGGTTAAACAAGCCGGTGCTGGATGGTTCGCAGCTCCCAGCAAGTGAGGGAGCTGCTTTATTTGGAGGGTTATACACTGAGACGTTCAGCCAGAAGCAAAGCACTGGGCTTGTGTCCATCAGAGAGAAGCCCAGCATCACTGTTTTGAGAGCAAGGCATCTTTTTCTTCTTTTTCAAACACTTTTGTTTATGTTTCTCTTGCTACAGGGGAGGTATGCAGGTGCGTGTGCTGTCATTTCAGTGGTAGGCATCCTGTTGCCCATGTACTGGGCTGTCTGAGTCCCCTACTTGCACTCTGTGCATTGCCCTTGGTCCCTCTTCTTCATAATTTTTGCTACCATGAGCTTTTTTTTTTTTACCTTTCCTGACCTTCATTCAAGGAGCTTTCTCCCCTTGGGTTTTGAAGGTGACTTGATTCTTTTTGCAAGACTTGAAAAAATGGATAGAGCGCCCTTCCCATCAGAGAGAGCTGGGTGTCAGAGGGGGCCCCAGCATGGAGACTCCAGCTTCAGCCTTCTGGTGAGACTCCAGCCATGCTGCAAGTGTCCTTGTGCGCTGGTGCCTGGGGGCTGCTGCCTGACCCACTCTGCTCAGGGTTGTCTTTAACCCTTGTTCTGCACAATCTACATGGCTGTGTGGGGTGGGGTGGGGGTGGTGCAGGAGAGGGCAGGGTCCTATTGCTCCCAAAAAGGCTCCGATAACTGTGCCAGCTCATGCCACTCGTGAGTCATCTGGGAACCACTGATGTGAAGTGGATGGTGCAACGTGCTCCTTCCCCAAGCACTAATCCTGGGGTCACTGCTGATTCAGAGGTGATGTTTGAGGGCTGGGAGTCACGCCTGCCATGCAAGAGATCCTACCGATGACAGCGGGCAGGCTGTCAGCTCCTGCCCTTGAGATGGAGAGGGTGGTGACACGCAAACAGGGAAATAATGCAGATAGCACCCGCACTGATGTCAAAGGGCTATATCAGTGATGCTTGCGGGAGAGTTGTCTCGGTGATGCAAACAAAAACCACCCTCCCTGTCAGATAATGTAGATCTGAGTTGAGATTGCAGAGATGCTGTTCTGCTTTATTGAATTGGTCAAACAATTAACCTAATTTTTCATTTTCCAGACCACACATGTCCCATAAGAATTTAAATATTGTCAAAGAGCTAATGCTATATCTGAGGTTTAAATATAGCCTCCTGGTAGCTGATAAGAAAACAGAAGAATAAATAAATTTAAAAGGCACATTTAAGTGAAGACATTTTTAGAAGTCTTAAAAACAGAGCAAAGCAAAAATACTCTGTGAGCAAAATGAGGGACACTGGGGTTGAACCTGGAGTGTCTGATCCTGGACTGAGGAGGCTATGGAGGAAAACAAGTGTTTTGTTCTATATAAAATAAACTCTCTTATGGTCTGGACCAGAGCAAATCCCAATCTACAGTCTTGCCTCCATGCTGTGAGCACTCCTTGGGTTCATCGAGCATCAACTGAGGATCCTGAGCAGGATCTGGTACCCAGAGTTGCAAAGACTTTGCATTCGGTGGGATGCTCCCCATGCCTGGTGTTTTTTTCCTAACTCTCCAGCATCAGGGTGGTGTGAGGGGGTCATACCTCAGTTTCCCCAGAGTTTCTACCTCTGGGTTCCTAGTCCTCTGCACCCGGAGCACCCTCCAGGAGCAGGTTCTTATGGCTGGACACGGTTTTGCTGAGTTTTAACCCAGATCCAGTGTTCCCAGAGCCGGCTCCTCTGCTTCCCTGGCCGGCAGTGCTGCTCCTTGACATCCAGCTCTCATCACATCAGGTCATACCTCCCCTGCACATTTCTGGTCGGCCAGGACTTTGGCTAAATTTTTTTCCAGCTGCATTATTCTGCAGCGACATTGAGTAACTGCTTCAAGTCGAATGTGCAAGATCCCATCTGCAGTTTTAACAGTTACCCAGAAGCTCAGTTAGTCGCTTGAGGACAAGGAGATGTTTCAATGATGTTCCTCTTGTTTCTTAAAATGCACTTGTTGTTCTGCAGCATTTTATTTGCCACACAGCTGTCATTAGCAGGAGTTTGCTGTGGGCTTTCCAATACATCTTTCTCAGCTGGCCTCTTTCCCCAGGAGCACTCCAGATGCTATTGAAGGTGGGGAACGCATGGACATATATGAGTAGCACGTGGGAAGTGGCTGGAGGGGCAGTGGGGGCTCATTTTCCACATCCCCCAAAAGCAATGCTCCTGTCTGTGTTTACAGGAAGAAGATAAGAAAGTATTTGGGCTTTCCATGTATTTGGAGGGCTACAATTTGTGTTCAAGGCAGAAGCAGTTTACCAAATTTTCAGCATCTAGAGTGCTGTTATGCTCAGCTTTTGCTGCTGTTGCTGGAAAGCTTGGAGGGTTGTGCAGCATTCCCACCAGCTTGAAGTGGAAACTGAAAAAAAAGTATTTTGGTAGTAGGTAGGAACCAGCATGGCGGGGCTGGCACGAGCCTGGGGGCCGTATGGCATGGGCCTTCCCTGTTGTGAATTTTTGGTGTTGGATTTGAGGGTCTGGTCTGCCTCTCTGCCTGCTTTAGGTTGGCACGGAGAGCTTTTAAGCAAATCAAGAACTGTATTTCATAATGCCTGATGCTGAGAAGAAAATCTGTTTCAAAATGAGTTCCCCATCTCAGATCTTTCCAATGGGCTCTGCAGAGGCGAGAAACCCGGAAGGTTTTCCTGATTCTCATAGAGGCTCTTGAATGGATCCGAGGGCTTTGTTTTCCTTTCGGCAAGGAGGAGGCACCAGGCCTGACACAGCTTTGCAGAGATGTTTGAGCTCCAGAGATGAAAAGTGCTATTTTGTCTCTGTTTTGACTTTTTGTTGTATTCACTGGCAAGATTCCTGTAATTATTTTGCTTTGTTTGTTTTCAACCTAAATTTAGTGTTCTGCGTTTGTGAGTGATCTGCAATTAGCAAACAATGTATCTGTGGCAGTGGAGAAAAGGGACCGTGTTAGTACGGTGGGTGATGGATCTTTCTCCCAAATAAACAACATGTAGAAAAATACAGTTAAGCCTCTGCATTCCTGCCTGCTCCTTTCCTGATAAAACATGGCTATTGATGATAGGGCTATTGATAGAAGTTGGCTCTGAACTGCTTCTCAGATTTCAGCAATGTGCTCCCCAGCTTGCTTCTTCCACCCGGCCCCTGCGATGGCCCATGTGCATCCCACATCCCGCATCCTATATCCCACATCCCACACCCCTCTCCAAGCTGCCTACAAGGTGTTTGCAGACTTCGCTTGCTGCTACAGTGGTATTCAAGTCAGAAAAGGAAAACATTGCATATTGACAGTGTCCTACTAAAGTATGTTAAATCCCTCGTTAATCTAATTGTTGCAAACCCCATGATCCCTGCTTAACTTCATTTTTCACTATCTACACCACTGCCCAAGTTTTCTCCCTTGCCCTATCAGCAACAGGATGGATGCACTTCTATCTTGCCCTCTTCCTTTCCCTCTGCCCTTTCCTGAGCGTGTGCCTGGCAGCGTATTCGAGTTTTATTACAGAAGAGAGCGGATACTCTCCAGCGCGGTAGCTTGGAAAGGGCTGGAACTTGCATTTTAGCTCAGAGGAAGGAGATTTGCTGCCATCTGCACCTGGTGAGAGAAAGAGCTCTGCAGATGAAGGCAGCTGCCAAACACCCTGCCTGTGAAATAAAGCGGGCTGCTCAGTCCTGTACTGGCTACAAGTGTTAAGCCTGCAAATGCGTTACCAGGCAAAGTGATTTTAATAACAGAATATATTTGGATTTTCTACAGTAGGATCTAGGCATGACAGATAATGGCCATACACATGTAGAGATAGTTTTTTTAATCTCCATAATTTAAGCAGCAAGATCCACTGTGTTATTATCCTGGTAAACCTGCGAGTGATAAACAAAATTCAGATCTCCAACAGACATGCACTGCTGAGCAGGATGAAACTTCTGGAAATTTTACATCAGATACAATCAACCTGTTGTCAACCCCATTACATGGGACTGCTAAAAAAAAAAAAAAAAGGAAAAGAAGGAAAACAAAATTGTAATGCTATTTCCTTATTGTATGGGCAAACACCCTGTATTAGGCACAGAACTTCCTGAAAGCAAAGTCTGGGATTGGGAGGGATACAGTAGATAGGGGTAGATGCACCAGATTATGACATCGTGTGTTGACAATGCCATCATACTGCCTTACATAATCTATCTAGGTTGTTAAATATACATAGAACTGATTTTTCTGTTGATGAATACTTTTGGGCCACAGTCAATGGCTGCTACAGACGAGGGCTGTGCAGGGCTTGCAGGTGAGCATTAAGGCCAGCTGCTGGAGTTGCCCATGGGGCTCTGCCATCCGCAGACCCCTCACGGGGTACCACTGTTCCCTGGTGAAGGGGAGGTGGGTCCCAGGCTGAATTCAGGGGTACATGTGATGCCGTGTCCTGCCCTAATTCTGGGGAAGCCTCCATATTTGCCACCACCCTGCAGCTCTATCTTGGGCACACAGTTCATATCCCAAGGACAAGGCGGTCCCTTCCAGGCTGCCTCCTTGCCACAAGCACGCCAGTGTGTGGGCACCTGCCTGCCAGTATTTGGGCTAGGGCCCTGGTCCTAGTTAATGTACCAGAACAGAGACAGCATTTCTAGGGGCTCAGGGCAAACCTGGGATGGCTATTCTAGGATATCCACCCATGGAGTCAGCGCAGGAGCTGTGGGGCAATCCAGCCTTACACCATCTGCCTGCAGGGACAGCCCTGCTTCCACCGGAGAGTGCCAGAGCTTGGTGCCTGGTTCCTCACGCTGGGGGTTAGTGACTCAATCACAGAAAAACCGAGAATGCTTAATTCCCTTCTCCTCTTTTTTTTTTTTTTTTTAATGAATCACTCCATAAGTAACTATCCAAGTGAAACACTCAGCTGGGAGGTTTTTGGTGTGGGACCTACCACTACAGCTTTGCTCATCCTGTGCCCGTGTCCCACTGCAGAGAAGCCTGGCATCACGGGCTGCAGATCAATCCGCAGGTAGTCTTTGAATACCACCAGCAGTACATTCATTTGGTTCCTTGGACAAATACGAACTGAGAAGGTGATATTTGATCAGCATTTAAGTAAGCAATGTAAGCATGCGGTCTTTGCTCAAACTTGTTTGTTCTAGTTCAGCTTCTGTCCAACACCAACCAAGATCTTGAGGTCTCCGCTACGCTGTTCCTAGCGACATCTTCACCTCCATGACTTGCATTTCGGGAGGCTGCAAGGCAATCACACAGCTCTGCTTTGTGAGCCTCACATGCTCCTGTTTATCTCAGGCTGCTGTAAATCAGGAGGAACCTCTGTAGCACCCATGGCATCAGTGCAAAAATTATAAGAGAGCCACATCTAGCATAGCAGGGTGATTCATTGCCTTGCCATTTGCAGGCTGGGCTTGTATAGCTGTTCTGGAGGCAAAGGGAAGGGAATAACCACAGCTCAGGCTTGCCATTCCTCTTCCCCTCCATGCCCCCAGTGCCATCCTTTTACCTGTCTTAATGAGGAGGTTTAGTGTGCCAGTGGGAAGGAGATAGGCCTACAGGAGCCACACTGAATTCCTAGTGTCTTTTACTCCTACGGCTGTGGATGGTGCTTAGCAATTGGTAAAATCACATAGGATCCTTCAATCCACACCCAAATCTTTCGGTGTTGCGGGGACCCTTCCCGTACAGAGTTCGCAGGATGGGCCTGGGGAGGTGGGAGGCAGGGAGTGCTTCGGCTGCACGGGGAAACCGTGCCAGGGCTCTGGATGGGCTTCAGCACCACGGCCCGGGTCCAGCCCCAGCGCCAGAGCAGTGGGATGTGTGAGGACACGGCAGGAGGAAAGGTGGGAGAGGACGAGCAAGCACCGGGCTCCCACCTCTGCCTTCCTTCCTCCCTGACCTCTTCCTCTTCGTTTTCTTCCTGTTGCTCTGAGTGAGCTGCTGAGTCAGAGCAGCAGCAGCAGGAAATTCTCTATTTGGAGGGTGAGATCAGAGTGTTGTTCCTGCTAAGCAAAAGCAATTTATTTTGCTTTGCTGGCGATTTCACCGCAGTCAGGCTGGGCAGCGTGCTCCTCGTCCAGCGTGCTCGCAGGCTGCTTGTTTTCCTCACACCATCATGATAGCACATCTTGCAAATACAATTACACTGGTTTCACAAATTAAGTATTGCAGGTAGTGTAATAAAGTATGAGTCGGATTATTAAGGACAAGTCATAAGATTTTTTTCCCTGCCTATTTTCACAATAAGTAATTAAAATTATTCCATCCCATCCTGAGGACTCCGAATTTTAATTATATTTTAAATTGTTGCAAAATCCATGATCTGACACAAGAGAAAACATAAGGGGAAAAAAGCAGCAGCCCTTCATCTAGTGGTGTTACAATGGTCAACAGGTTGCTTCTTTAGAATCTATTTTATTTTAGAGGTTTTATTAGCTAAGAAAGAGTTAAGGGACTTTACATTCAGAGATGTAAGTTTTTAATTTTATTGGTTTTGGCTCTGAAGGCTTACAAAGAGATACTTTCATTGGGCTGCAAATGATATTTCCCTTACAATGCTGAGGATGCTTTGTCTCAGTCTAAATGAAAAACACAATTCTATTGCCTTTCTTCATAAATGTTCCTTTCAGTAAGAGAGTTTGCATAGTAAAGCCCACAGAAGAGAGGGCAAAATCCAATTCTCCGAGAGCCTCTTTCAAAGAGCAAAGTCAGGCTTTTCCTTCAAAATTTTTAGTGCAATAAGCAAAAACAAAGTTCTTAAAAATTTATGGCAGCACTGCTTTGGCAGTGCCTGTTTTGGCCTACGGTACACTGGTTTGAAATGATATAATTGTCCCAGACGCACATTGACCTCCCTGCTCCACGTGGATCATGGCACCAGACCCAAAGCCCTCATGATCCACAGTGCCCACACATTAATTTATATTCTTAAATGATAGCTAAAGTCTTCATCCTGTTTCTCCCTCTCCAAAAGTATTTAGATGAGGTACCAGCATTTTCAGTGACTGGTATCACAGGATGTGCATCTTGCCTTATATGAATACATGAAGAGGAAGGCGTAGAGCTTCCAGTTTAATTGGGAAATATTTAGAGTTATGTTTCTTTGGTCCCTTCCGAGCCTGCTTTGTGGCTGGAGTAGCACAAAGCTGTTCATAATTCCATAGGTTACTGGATTTCCCCCACTCAAAAAGCACCTTGTGCTTTCCCCAGCTTCTCTCTCTGCTCAGAGCTGGGCAGGCCCTGGTGGCAGAGGAGTTGGGGGAACACAGAAAGCTGCCGAGCTCTCCCAGCCCCTCCGGAGTGCAGCACATCGAAGGATCAGGCCCGGGTCTCCTGACTCATGCTCTTCTTCCATGCTCTTTGCATTGAGGCAGCTCTTGTTTTTCGCCTACAAAAATACAGCTGTGTTATTATTTTAAAGATGTAGGGGGAGGGATGAGCACACTTTGAGTTGCTGCTTTTTCCTAAGGCTGTTTGTCTAATTAAAAAAAAAAAAAAAAAAAAAAAAGCCGTTTTTTCCCCCCAATATGAAACGCTGCAGTGCTCTAGCACAAGTTTTGTTGGTGCCATCCAAGCCCAAACCCTCTTGGGTGACTAGACATTTAATGTTGACCTCCTCAAAAAGGTGAAACCTTTGGGGTCAGTTGCCCTGCCCCATGTGTGCTCTGCTTGAACCCCCAAGGTCTTGCTCCACCAGTGTGCAGATGTGAGGGATGAGCGGATACAAGGAGGAAGGAGCTTTGGGCTGCTGTGGAGCAGGTAGCGCAGCTCAAGCACGTCTGGTGGGTCCACCTGCATATGTCAGGGTGGGCAGCTGTTGGCCACTTTCACACTTCCACGGAGGTGTAGAGGAGGGGTTCACCTTGGGTGAATCCTTTGTGTGCATGGGAGGAAAAGGCTTAACCAATGGACAATGTAATTACACTGTGGGTAATAGCCATTTTCATTTCCTGTACCCTGCCCTAGGAGGATAATAACAGGTCAGGCCATATCAAAATGTTCCTGAATACCTTAAGCAACATGACAACAGAAGTTATTTACAAAAATTTATAGAAAATCACAGAGTCAGCAATATCTCTTGGCACTTGACAGCTCAGGCCTTGCTCTTGTGGGGCAGCTCTTTGGAAGGGCTCATAAGCAGTGGTTTGGTAGCGGATAGTTGCCATGCCATCTTTCTTTCCATTTGCTTCCAGAAAGACTGAGAAACCCTCCTCTCTATTAACAATGGTTACCTGAACAATCCCACTCACAGAATGTCTCCATTTGTGGAGAAGTACTCAGAAAGAGGAGTAGGGGGTAAACAGCAAGCTTTTCATGGGCAATGCAGAACAGATAAAAATAGGATCATCTTCTCCATCAGCCATCTGGTGATAAAATAGAGCTGTGTGTAGCGTAACTGGTCAGTGAGGTAGCTATTATTTATAGAGCACTGTAGATGAACATCACGCTTCTCAAGGGCTGAATGGAAATTAGAATGGAATATGGAAATTGGAATTAACTCCCTGAAGAAATCACATCCCAGAGCAATCACATCATAAACACATGGCCAGAAGGTGGAAGGCAGCAGCCCATAGCCATGCCAAACAGAACGAGTGTGGTCACTGTAGCTGTTTGCTTGTCCTCCTTCGTCCTGTTGCCATTTCCCATCACTGTGATGCTGAGGCTGACCTGCATTGCTGTCATGCCTACAGACCAGTGGTCCTCACAGACAGACACCACACAACAAGATAATGAAGAAACTCTCCTATGGCTACAGACTAGTAGTCTGGTTCTTTCTACTCCACTGCTTCATCCTTCCGTCATATTATTCCAGCTCAGCAGGAAACATGGAATCAATTTTTAACACAGGAGGATGGTGGGGACATTTCCCTCTTGTGGGAAAAACAAACACAAATGCTGGCTGTAGGTTCTCACCAACTCCTGCTCACTTTCAGCCTGGTGCACTGGGAACTACATCATAGGTTAATAGTACATGAAGACACATATGATGCATCGAGAGCTTAAAACTGATTTTAGTCATAACAGCTTAGCCTAACACAGAATAAGGCAGTATTGGGGATGCTGCGTGTTCGTGGCTGCATGGGTAGCATCATAGGCTACAGCAAAGGACGTATCTCTTTTGTAGTGAAAATGGATGACTTTATACTTTTAATGGTGCGTTTATGATCTGCAAGTGCCATGCAGGACTGGTGTGGGTCACACACAGGTCAGGGGCCCCACACTGAGTGGCCCGACGCAATGTACCTGGACAGAGTGTCCCCACTGCCTTTCCCTTCTCTGCAGCCCAGTTCAGTGGCATTGCTGCACCCTCAGCCTCTCTGGCCCTGCTGGCAGCATCCAAAACAGAGGAGGATGCTTGTTTTTTTCCAGGGGTATGGGGCCCTGCGCTTTGAAGCTGGGTGGGCACCGTGCTACCCCTGCTGCAATGGGCAGCCAAGTGGCCAGTCTTTGTATGCTTGAATCCCAGGAGATCTCATTAAGAAGCAGGCACAGCAAATCGTTGCTTCTATTAAGGTGTCCAAAATTGATTTCCTGCACTGACAACACCTTAATGAATAATGTTCCCAGCAAAGTTTGCAGCTACAGCTTTGGAAAGTGTCATTGCCACAGATGTCCTTAGTGATGCTAAATTCTGTTTTTCATTGTGCTCTGACTGCTTTTCAGTGAAAGCTCTGTACTGCTCAGGACCCCACAGTTTTGATTATTGCTCATGTATAATTTTCTGCTGCTACTAAGGGAGCTTGTATTGTGTTTGTGCTGAAAGCCGCATCTGCAAGACCACTGCAGGAGCAAGTTTGAAAAGATGACTGCAGAACTGGAAATATGTGCGAGGGGAGGCTGGCTGTACGAGCTGGCCGCTGCTGCTGCCTGCTGCCCGCTGCTCCGGGCAGACAGAAATCAAAGAGAGTTTTGATTGACAATGAGCTAAAGCATTTGGGCCCCTTGTGCTTGGGTTTGGGCCAGTCCAGCAACGATTCCAGGTGTTTTATCTCACGGCAAAGCCACCTGCCAGCAGTGGTTGGGTAACTGCCTTGTTTTCCCTGCCGTTCTGCAAACCCTGAGCTGCAATGGGCTTGCAGAGCGCCGGCAGCAGTAAAACACGCCGGATCCCCACCTCCCTCTTAGTGTCTCCCCTTGCCTGCATCCCAGCCTGAGTGGGTCTCTGGGATGGTGAACGGGACAAACAGGAGAAACTATCTGTGAAAAATCTGTTAAAATAATATTTTTGATAGTTAACGCATTTGCATGTATAATAACCAAGGTGCTTTCCCTGGATTATGCCGTTGCAAATTTGGGAACGGCCATAAGGCATGTCTGCTTGAAGCTATAGTGAGCAATACTGGAAAGTGCTGGGTGGAGCAGGGAGGGAAACAGCTATTATGTGTACATGGTCATTACACATGTAAACACAATATTAAAAATAGAGCTGGCTGAATACTGCCAAGCGTTTCACTGGCTACCTGTTGGAATTAAAGAGAGACGTGGGTTTGGCTGGAGTCCCTGCCATTTTGTTCATCACTCCTGTGATCATTTCAGTGTGAGAGAAAAATGCCTGCAGAAAACGGATAATAAACTCGTGTGCGTGAGTATTTACATGAGAAAGTTTTGTTCTGTATGGGGTGGGACTCCGTTCAACACAGCAGCGGCAGAACGGGATTCCTGAAACCTCCTGCCAAGGATTTTCATCCCTCCCTCGAGGTGCAGAGGCTGCTGAGATGCAGTTGCAGTGAGCGAACACAAATCACGCTGGAGGACACTCAACGAAAAGGGCTCCTGGAGGACTGAGTCACAGCAGGTGAAGAGTGAAGGTCAGCACAGTCACTCCAAAGGAAAGCCATGCCCTGTAATTTCCCCCATCATCATGAGAAGCTTTTCATCCCAAAGACAACACGGAAAAAAGTGGGAACGTTTGGACTGAGATTTAACAAACTGGGACAGGATGTGAAAGAAAATCTAAAGTCAAGAACCCTCAGGCTGAGCGGCTGAAATTGATCCTCAAAATTCAGAAGGGGTGAAGAGAAGAGCCAAAAAAACGTTTTGAAGGCTTGGAAAAAAGTCCTTACCCATGAGCAGTTCAGTCTCCTTAGTTTATGATAAAAAGAGAGATTGAGAGGTGTAAAGATGCTTTCCTGGGGAGAAAGCAGTGCGTACTAAAAAGGCTCTATAACCAATATTGCCTCCTTGTTTCCTTTTATTTTCCCACCTGTCTGTCGTATAAGCCCAAGTAATATACCAGGAAGAAACAGAAGACAGAGCTGGGATGAAATTTTGATAAATTCATTTTACTTCAATGTCTGACAGGCAATTACAGCTACCACATTTTGCTCCTGAGTTGCTATATGCAGAGTAGGTGCCACTCACAAGCGTAAAACCTTGTGAAGAATAAAGAGCAGACTCCTTTTACAGCTTCTGAAATTTGGAATGAGGTGGGTCTGATAAAGACTCCTCCCTGCCTGCATCTTTTCTTGCCTTCCACATGAGGAGGCTCTGGCCTGAATTTGTTGTCCCAGGTTCAGTGGTGAGGGACACATTCCAGATCTCTTCCAGGTCTCCAGCAGACAAAACCAACCAGTGCTGGTAGGACGTGCACTCTGGAGTGGTTAATGGGGTCATCCTCAGGCTCCTGGAAACCTTAAAAAGTAATATTATCCTGCCCCAGGATCTAACTTGCTTTGAAGGGAATTAGAGGGGGAGAAAAAAAAAAAAGCAATATAATCTTCAGCTGTCACCTCTTTCCATGCATTTACCTGAGGGATTAAGCTTTTAAAACCAAATGTGAAATAAATATTTTTCAGGCAAGTGATGGCAAGATACAAACTTACTTTATGTTGTTATTGTTGTGGTTGTTGCTAGAATTAGTGGAAACAAAACCAAACCCATCCCCTCCACATTCTCACACATGTAGAAGAGAAGTAACTTTGTCCTGGCGTGGGATATAACCTACAAGGTGTTTCTATTACTAGAAGCTGGCATTGGCACTGGGAATAAACTGTGCAGATTGATAAAGCAAATACCAGGTCAGCCGGGATGGGACCGCAGAGGGAGGGCGGTTTCTATGGCGATGGAGAACAGCCGTGATGGGAGGTATCGTGTGTAGGCGGCAGCGAGCGGCAGCTTTGCTCCCAACAAAAGTGGTTAGTTGCTTTGGAGACAGGTGCACGCTTGGAAAATAAGCACCTCCGAGGGAATAGGATGGAGATGGGGGGATTGCGGGACACCAGCTATGCCAGGCGTGGGCTAGCCAGGAGGTGGACAAATGAGGTGGTGTCAAATGCGATGCATTTTGGTAGTGAAAAAGCCTTTTCTGTGTTAAGACACCGCAACTGTGAGCACACAGTTTGGATATGGCGCATATCAGGAGGCCAGCATCCAGGTGACGGCGGAGAGAGCAGTGAAGTAGTCTACAGATTAAATGGTAAATAAAAGCACAACTGGTAGGAGGAAAATAGAAAAGACATTTAAAAATGAATGCACATGCCTTACTGAAGCTGCTGCTGCAGTGAATCTTAGCACGTGAGCTGATCAAGCCCCCAGGAGCTGCTTGCTGGTCCCCCATGGCACCAGAAAAGGCCCATGGGAAGATGTCAGCAGGGAGGTTGTTGGTGAGATGGTTTCTCTCTTCTTCCATAGAGTCCCAGGCTGCAAAAACACATAAGCACGTAGAGTCTTCCGTTCTATCTGAAGAGGATGACTTCACACAGTGGAAATCATCAAAGGTGAATACAAGGACATAGCTCATAAAGCAGAGGTGTCTTGCTTGGCTGACAGCCCCTGTGTAGCTGCTGTCTGGGGACATGGTGGGAGCATTCTCTGCAAGAGGGTGGCCTATTTGAAAAATGAAGCAGTAAATCAGTATCCCCTAGTCTGTCCAAGCCTGGAAAGATCCTGCCATGTTTCTGTTCCTGTCTGGGCTGTGTCCAAAGAAGCAGAGGACTTTGCTGGGTCCAGACTCATGAGACACGGCTGAACTGCAATGTGCAGAGACCCATGTTTATGAGCCCTCTGTCAATATCTGTATGGCCCTTGTGACAGCTTCATATGTTGTGGAGGGGTAAGTGGTTAATTCCATGGCACTCATGTCAAGTATCAACACTTGATGTTTGCGGAGGCACAGATGTGGAGAGGAGCAGCTGCAAACACACGTGAGGAAGGAGGACATCGCTGGTGCTGGCTGTGGGTGCTGGGGCTCACAGAGGGTCGGGGTGAGGGATGGAGCCAGGGGTGCTCCCTGCCTGTGCAGGGCAGCGTGGGGAGCAGCCTGGAGGCATTGACATGGAAAAGTGAGGCCAGACCTGAAGCCACCCCCATGCTCCTCAAGGATACAGAACCACAAGGAGGGAGCGTGGGGGCTGTTTATTGCCCATTCCCAGCCAACGAAGTGCTGAAGTGCCAGTATCCATCAGCAATGACGCTGCTGACACTAATCCATAGCTACCCGACCTCACATTAGCATCGCGTTACAAGCTACAACCGTTAGCACCATCGCATTAGTGAGAGATGAGCAGCCTTAGATCCTCCTCCTGACTCACAGGACTGAAAAGCAAGACCAAAGCTAAATGTTTAGTAGTTACCATAACAGGATTTAAAAGAGAAGTTCCTCCTTCATCCACCCTGGAACATGGGGTGGTGATCATATACATTAGCCCATTAGTAACAGCGCTTTAACAGACTGCAAAAGGCTCAGAAAAGTAATTTTATTTTGAGAACTACATCTACAAAGTTATTATGCTCATGGGAATACCATTCATATCCTTTGAAAGTCAATATAACTTATTCTGCAGAGAGGGTTTTTAATTTTTTACTGGAAAAGTGGTTGCTTAATAGAAAAATGAAGATTTATATAGATATATGATTTAACCAATTTAAACATCTTAGTAAATTCATCGTATTATAACTTCTAGATGCAAAGGTATACTCCTTAGTTTTCTTCCCTGAATCATATCCTTTTGCGTTCCAACACAATTTTTATTGCAAAAGCTTTGCCAGTGTGCAAAAGCGAGACTGAAAAGGCGTGCTTGGCCTCCTCCTGGAGCTGCTCCCTGCCCTGCGAGGGACACGCATTTCAATGCCCTGGAGCATCCTGCCTGGCAGGTCTCTGTCATGAGAAGTACCAGGAAATCAAACTTTTCCAAATGAAGGTGAATTCTGACTGCCTCCTTTTCTATCATTTATTTTGGAGCTTTATTTTGAAGCCAGTTTCTTGGTGAACTTCCTCCAAGATGTGGTGTTGAAGTTAGTTTATCTCTGTAATACTGCTAACACTTATTTTTCTCCTTCAGTTATACTGGGGTGGAAAAAGATTTTAAAAGTAGCCAGGCCCTCTGTTTTGAACATTTTCCTTTAAGTTTTTAAAGCAGACATTGCAAATGAGTCCTTTCTATAGCAAATTGTCTCAGGGAGCTGAAATGAAATAACCTGAGTGTGATTTAATCCAGGTGAATTTGTTGCAGCATTTACAAGGCAATTCCTTTCCCATCAAAAAAGAAGCTTTCTGGGAAAAAAAAGTTGAAATAATATGGCTCATGTTCCTAAAAAGTTTTCATGAGAGGAAATTAAAGATAAATTCAGCTTTATGAACAGTCATACCTATTAGTCATTTGTTATTACGGCTGTTTGTGAGCAAGTGAGAGTGACTGTGTTTCTGCTTTATTTGGTGCTTTGTTTGCACAACCTCTTCCCATTTTCCCTACAAAACAGCATGGATTTTTTAACCAAGGATGTCTCTTCAATGTTTCTGAATTTTAAGACAGACGTTTTCTTTGACTGGATTTCAATGCTGTACAACCCCGCCTACCTCCTGTTCCAACTGACTTAGTCTCATGAGCTAAAGGATACCATCTGCAGGTGAAATAATGAGAACAGTCCTGGCCATGCAGAAAGTAATCACCAGAGCTGGCCTTTGCTGGGGGCAGCGCAGACGTAGTCACACATACCTACAACAAACGAATTTGTAGTAAGAAGCAAGCATCTGGTTTTGGTGTTTTGTTTTGTTTTCACCCAAAGGAAGATACCTGTCGTTGCAGTGGAAGGGCATCAACGAAGGGTGATTTAAAAAACTCAGTTTCTCTGAGATTAAGGGAAATTGTTACCTACCAGAGCAACGTGTGCTCCAGGAGCACTGTAGACACACACTTGAAGTCAACAGGAGACCATGAGCCATGGGTGGAGAGTGCAACTGATGGGGACAGCTCCATGGAAGCAAAAGCTTCATCCTGGGAAGCAGAGGAGGGATGATCCTGCCCTGGGGCCCAGATGAACTCCCCACTCACTTCTGAGCCTTCCTCAAAAACCTCACAGCCACACACTGATGTCAAAGGATCCTACTCAGTTCTTGACATTTACCACGGTCACAGAGTGAAGTGGTTCACAGAAAGCTCCTTGTTCTGGCCCAGTAACGAGTGTACAGGGGTTTAGAGCACTTTTTTTTTCACATGGTTATGCTGCAATCTTCTAAAAAACGCATGTGCAGGCAGCTCATTCTGCAAATCCAACGGCAGCTGGCCGCACCGCGGATAGTTGGCTGAATTCAAATGTGCAAGGCTTATACATTAAGAAATGTTCTATTCAGATGGAGAAAACTTTCTAGAAATATTAATATTCAGCACCCACTATCAAGAGGTCGTAACAATCCAACAAGATCTGACTGCTTTGAATTACTATTCATGTACCACGGAATATGTATTTTTTAAGTAGCATTGTAAATTAATGCTAGCAAAACGTAATTTGTAATTTAAATGTAAATCAGAATTGACTAAGAATATAATTAAGTTTTGAATGCCTGGTAGTATCTGGTAACCAGAGTGTTTTGTGTGTTTTTTTTCACTAGGATTTTAAAGTGTATTATTCACCCTGAATACCTCAATGCATATTATCTGTATACATGTGCTACAAAAATGTAAATAATAATAAAAGATTTGGTTACACCCTGTTGAATTCTAGATTGATACATTTCTGTGAAACTGAAGACTGCTTTATGCAGAGTTATATGGGATTCTTTATTGGTGTATAGCGGCTGCTGGCTCAGCAAGGGGCACGTTAGTAAGAAACAAAGTCCTCCCATCACAAACAGTACTTCTTCTGCTTGAATTTAATATTGTAACAGAAGTAAAACCCATCATGTCTTTTATATTACTCAAACATGACACAGTCATGTAGCTTTAAGTGCTACACAAATTTATATTAATATTTCCTTCAATGCAAGATAACTGTAAGTATACATCAGTCTATCTTCATATTGAATTGGCTGTGTGGTTGCATAAACATTTTGGTACTGGTCAAGCTGGTGCGTGGAGTTGCCATTGCCCACCCAGCCCACCGCTTTTCCCTCAGCACAGGTATTTCCCCACTGATGCAACCACCCATGGGCTGTGCTGTAAATGTGGGGCCACAGGTATTAGTAAAATTATCTCAGTCAAAAAAAAATCCAGCAAACCATGTAGCTACAGCATTAGAGACAACTAACTGCAAGGTGGAAATGTAATTTAGATTTTAGCATAATAAAAATATTTTCTTATGGAAATCGGGATTCTGTAGCAAGGAGCAATTAGCAAAATTATGTACTTGAGAAGTTTAGGATATTATGTTTTAAACAAAGAGGTAGGACTGATCAAAATGAAATAAATTACTTGAGGAAGGCCTGGACACATCTAGATTTTTTTAAAACAGGTGAGATTATTTAAAAATACCTCTTTTGATCTATGCATTTTGGGCAGCTATCACATTTTAGGAAATTGCTGCCATTCTCTCCCAGAAGGCAATGGGACCTCTTTGTTTCCCATCAGCATCTCTGTAGCCCGTTGGCACAAGCAGTCAGCTCATTGGGGGGCCCGAGGGTTTTCAGTGTTGAATCTCACCCGCACTTCCCATATTGCCTTTTTCATCATTATGGAAGGTCTGGAACCCCAACAGCTGATGGCTGTGGATTGCTTGCTCCTGAATACTAAATATACAGATCTCTTCCTGTTCTTTGGTGGCCAACTATACACGTTGTGGAAGGCGAGGAGCACAAAGGGAAAGGGTGCTCGGGAAGGGGAGGTGGAGGCTTTGGCGACCAAGTGCGAGGAGAGGAGCATTTCCCACCTTGCAGCACCTACTCCTCGGAGATGACTAGCGTTGTTCTCAAATGTGCAGTTTGGCTGCAGTCTGAAGTTGCAATACAATCCAAGCGATAAATGAGCAGCCAAATGCCACGTTTGTAGTCAGGAAAGGCTCTTTCTAAAGCACCAGAATTGTAAAATGTTGGTTTTGTGCATCAGATGACTTTACACGCTAAAGTATCTGGGGCCCAAAACCTGCTGTCAGACACATGGCTCCAGCCTTCTTTGACAGGCGGAACTGAAATTGTAAGTGACAGCTGAAATTAAGATTTTCATAATTACCCAAGCTCTTCTTTGCATAGACCCAGCAGGAAAACATCCTACAATGTGCAGTGTGTCAGCCACTTATGTTGAAGTAAATGAAAGCTGAGGCTTTGCAGCACTGTAAAGATGTTCAGCAACTTTCAGCATTGGGCTGAAGCGCGTTTTCTTAGTATGAATAGTGGATAAGTTCAGTGGGAAGTTCACCCTTGTAAGAGGTGGGGACAGACAGACCTAAACAGTATGCGCAGTGTAAATGATGTTAAACACTGCTTAAGTGGATCAGAGGGGGAACACAAAAAGGGAACAAACTGTTTTAGGAGAAGGTTAAGAGGTGAATTAAGATGATGGCTTCTTCCTTCCTACATTGAAGTGCTGATTCCACAACCAAAATCCTTCTTTCAGGGTTTGTATTTGACTGCATGCTCACAGAGCCTTTCAGCATTGTTTTGAGTTGACTGTTCAGTGAAGAAAATGGTCCAACCTTTGCACGTGGACAAGCCCTTAGTATGGCTCTTGCCTTCTGTAAGGGCTGTGTCCAAGCGCAGCCTTCCTTGCCCAGCCCTTGATGTAAGGAAATCAGGTCCTGTTCCCAGGGGTACGCTGTCTGCTTTGAAGATTGCAAAACAATAGAGAATGTAGTTGGGAAATTCTGATGCTGCAGGTGTGACCGAAGGCTGGCTGGAGATGTACAGCCAAGGGACCCTGGAGAGGTGGTCTCCCATGTTGGCTACCATTTTCTCTTCCTCAATGAAGGGTTGCAAGAGAAGGTCTCTGGACCAAGACCCATCTGCCACTTTGTGGCACCTGCTTGTCTTCTACGGAGTTGGATGCGCTGGCTGGAAAGCCAGCTAAGGTTGTCTGATTCTGTGGTTTGTTCTGGAGATTCGGGGCTATGAGCCTCAAACTTTAGTTTCTGTGGTTGCTTCGTGAAAACTTTGGTTTGAACTGAGCTGGTATTTCCAAAAGATGACCCCTAAACTCTGCAATTTTGTAGAATTAATGTATCATGGGAAAGTGGGTTGGCTGGAGGGTCCCTACCCCAACTTGCTGCTCAAAGTGGCAGGGCAAGCCATCCACCACCTTCCTTAGCTGAGCTGGAAACCTCCAAGGGCAGAGATTTATCCCTCTCTGGATGCCTGTCCCAGCTCCATGTCAGCCTCGTGCTAAAACAGGTTTCCTTCTGTCCAGTCCAAACCTCCCAGGTGGCAGTGTGTCCCCTTGTTGTGCCAGGTGCCACCTCTTGAGGGGGGTTTAGCGTCACTGGGGGATGCAAATTTGCTGGCCGGTGTATGAACTTCTTCTACTGCTGCAGAAGAAGAGTAGTCCCTCCGCCAGCGTAACTCGTCCATGGCCATTCATCACTTCTTCAGGTACAAGTTGCCTTCAGCAGATCTGCTGGTTGTTTTTTGATCGCTTTCCCACAGGTTTCAACTCATTGTGGCACATCTTGTAATTTCTAAGGGGCTTGTGACTTTGTGATCTTCACTGCACTGATGATTTCCACGTTCCCCTTGATAACTTAGAAGTGTAGGTGAATGCTCACCCAAGTAGAAAGGGGTATTGAAAAAAAGGTAGCACACCAGAAGCCTGATTTTTGCTTTGAGTGAAAATTTGCAAGAAGTCTATATAGTGCACAGTATCTAAATCTATAAATCACATATTTGAATACACAAAGTGTTGTTGTTTATATGCAAAACTGTTGATATGCAAATTCTAAATAATTCATCATCATAACAATCTCATCAGCTTATCTTAAAACTAGTACTTCATTTAGGCCTACACACATTCAAACAGCTTGTTCCTTCTGAAACTAATCTTCCACCCTTTGCTGCTTGTATTCTTCTCCCAGCCCCATTTTCTGAGGGTTCAGCTCCATGCAGGGAGGGGAAATGCTATTGATGCTTTCCTGTAGCTTCAAGAAACGCAGTGACTGAGAGGCACTGGCCATATGAGTAACTCTGTCACGTAACTCAGAGCACAGCCAGCTCAGAGGCTGCAATCAGGTAAAAAGCTGTTAAGCCTTCAGCTAACAGGGCAAGAGCAAGGAGAGGAGAACATGCAGGAGAACATCAACTGCTTTTCCATCTAAGCCTTCTTCTTCTTTCCCTTAGCTTCTGCTGGGTTATTTTGTCTCCCCTTTCAATGCTACCGACCTGAAGAAGGTGGAGAAGAGGCAGAAAGAACAATTTTTTTTCACTCCCATGAAATACCTGACGAGAACTTTCCACCTTCATCCAACACAGTCACCATTGTGCAGGTCCTGCTCTAGGGAAAGGTGGGGGGGATACTGCGGCGCTGTGAGTTTCCACGTACACTAGGAGTTGTCAGATCAAAATACACCATTTGTGTACCTCCTGGACAGTAAAATTAAATCACCAACAGTTCACGCAAACTTTGACTCAGACTCGAGATTTCAGAGTGAAATCTTTTAGGGCTCTTCATACCGACCACAGATTTAAGCAAGATACAAAGCCCCACTGGATAGTTCTAGCGATGAAACCATTTTTATCAGAAACCTTTGGCGGAGGCGGATGGGACAGAGGTAACTAGTTTTAAGATGGAGCTTTAAAAATATGTAAATGAACGGTTGTTTTCAACAAAAGCAACTTAAGGAGCCAAAAGGCCCTTTTTGTTTAAGTCTTGTATCCTGTGTTCCAGTGGAAATATTGCAATTAAGCAGATTTTAAAAGTGAGCTGGGTTGATTCGGTATTTGGGAAATGAGACTTCTTTCATTTACTCATATCTCAGGGGGGAAAGCAGAAATGTTGTCACTCAGGACATTTAAAACTAGAAGGAGTAGCACTAAATCACAACCTAGAGAAGAATCCGGCTCTGGAAAGGAAAACGTCAGCCTGCTGCAAGACAGTCATTTCCTCTCTCGTCTCTGTTATATCTGCGTTTTTTGTAGTGGCTTATTTATCTGGGCACCCCAGCTCATCTGGAGACAAACAGTGAGGATTCATCTTAGTAAAACAATTCTCTGAGAGGCTGAGAGCCACAAAGAAGGAAGAGGAGAGTAATGAAATTATCTTTATGCTTTATAAATAATTTGTAGCTGGGATAAGTAAAATTACACTCAGCAACAGTCACATATCTTTTCCTCTCCAGCCCCTAGGAAGTTAAACTGTGAATGCACTGAAGAGAAGCAGAAAAATTAGGTTGTATTTGAATTGTATCTTGAGGACCAACATGCTCTTGTGCGCCTGCCCCTTCTCACAGGACATGGACTGTAGGCTGGAGATCACGGGCTGTGTATTTCAGCTTCATTAATTGGTTTTACCATGAACAGTAATCTCCTTGTTGGAAAGGCAGCCTGTCTGAATGACCCAGCCTTCTCAAGCTTGTGCACCACCTGATGCAGAAACGCAAAGAGAGGGAATAAAAGCTGAATGTATGGGAAAAGCTTATGAGTACATGGAGTTTTAGCACAGCAAATTATCTTCATTCGAGCAGAAGATTTTCCCCCTCTTAAAAGTGTGTGAACTTCCACAGTCTCATTTCTAACGAGCTGGTGGTTTCTACTTTTCAGTTTGTGTTGGGGAGCAGGTCCCCAGGGGTAAGAGCTGGGGATTCTTGAGTTTGGCAGAAATACATCTCCAACCATGACCCAAATGTCCTCTAAGGTGCCCAGCCTTTAACCTGTGTTTTGTTGAAATGTGCTCCTGTCAGATGTACCAGGGATGGGAAGGCGACACCAGGGGGACAGTGTTATCTGTGAGAACTTCCCCATTTTGGAGCATCCTTCTGGCAAGAGAAAACTGCCCGGAGGGAAAATCAACCACCATACTGCCAGATCAGACAACTCAGGCTTAGTTTTTAAGTGCTAAAAATATTCTTGATGCAGTAGAAGACACAAACTGAGTTCTTCCATGAACTGAGAAGAGGAAATGGAGAAGATACGACCGAATTCCTACAGTAGGAATCACGACAAATTGAAAAGTATAATTTATCCAAGTGGTGCACACGGAGAACACACAGGAGGAATGGTTCTCAGCAAGATGGAAGAGAAGACGAAGGTACCGCACAGTTCTTTAAAGCACGTGGGCCCTATTGCCCTTGTTCTGCAGTGGAAGAGGAGTAATGTGGAGGATCTTGTTATGATTTCAATAAGAGTGGGCTGATGTCAGATTGGACACTGTATAACCAAGGTCAAAGACATCACAATGTGTGGGATAGAAAAGCTTCAAGCTTTGTTTCTGTTACGGTGTCATCAAATACCAGGTTTACCTCAGCTTGAGACAATTTGCATTTACTGTCTTTATAAGTCATAAATAAGTTGCTAACAAATATTTATATTACACTGTTTTATGATGCATTATCATAAACAATAATTCACAAATACTATCAATTATATTTCACAATGATTACCAATGAGTTAACCTTTTTCACACAATGAGTGGAAGAAGGCTGAGCTATTAGGAAAAGTGTGCGTGTTTTGGGGTGGGAACACTTTTTGGTCTGTTATGCTTCTAAAAGGTACTAGAAAGACAATGAAAGGTGAAATTGTTCAAGGGGAAGGGAATCTCTGCATTCAGAGACTGTGGTGCTTGGGCATGGTTTGCTTAATAGCCAGAGGGAAGAAAGGTAGAGCTATAGGGATTTCCAAGTTATGCTGATCAGAGAGGAAGGCAACTGTATGTTGCCATCACTACTGAGGAATTAGGTGACTTTCAAACAGACTGAAGTCACCAAGCCCAATTTCTACCACTTTCATCTGTCATGGTGATGCCTTGCGAGCAAACGCACTTATTTAGGTAATGATAACTGCACTTCCTTTCATTCCAAGGATGCTATGAGGATAAACATATTCCAAGTCAAAGGCCCCAACACCGAGGCACAAGTGCATTTTGTTGAGCCCTGCGCCCCGCTGGGTATATTCCTATTCCATCCTGGCACTAGCGCTTGTGTGGCCACACTGACAGCTGGATTAACAAACTGATAGCTGAAAGTCAAAACTAACTGATTTCGTCTAAAAGTTACTGTGGTTTTGGCATCTGTGGCCACTGTAGTTATGAAGCCAAGGAACTAATGGAAATATGAAATTCCAAATTATAGCTTTTCTTAGAAGCTTGCATAGGGATATCTGACAACTTCACAGCAAATCATTAGGGCCTTCAGAAAGGTATTTAAATGGAATATAACATTGAGATTGGAAAAGAACTCTGTTTAGAAATACACACCAGTCAGTCTCCCTAGGGAGGTCCCTCATTTCTTTTTCCTCTCCAATTGCACAATAACAAATACTCCGCAATCCCACTGTGCATACAGTGTGCAATAATATACATTCATAATAAGCAGCACATACAGTGCTTGACATCTTCAAAGGTCTCACAAACCTTAGCTAATTAATCTGTTTCAACACCCCTGTGGGCTAAGCATAATTATTCTGAAGAAGCCAAAACAGAGAGGTTAAATGAGTTGCTCTGGGCCACAGACAGCGAGGGACAGGGGAGGGCTGGGAGCGCTGCCACTGGCACCATCCAAGCCCGTACCTTTCCTTTTAATGCCCGTACATACTACGGTCTCCCAAATATATGTAAAACTAAAAAAAAACTAGGCAAAATGCACATCATCATTAAGTTTCTTGTATGACATTTATTTGGAACAACCCGCCATTACTCACAGTTCTGTGTCCTGGGAGTAAGGTGACACTAAAGTCACATAAAAGACCCTGAAGTGATAAAACCATCCCATTGCTCGATACCATCATTTATATTGCACCTGGAAATCAGGACATTAAGCCTCAGAGTTCAAATCAAGCCCAAATCCAGCATCCTGGTTTGGATTTGCTGTTCGGGTTTACAGTATTAAATAAAGTCAGAGCCTATTTCCAGAGCGTGCCACAAGGGAGTTTCATAACCATCTCTCTTTCTGGAAGCATCTCCACGCCTCTACTGATATTTATCTGTTCTGTTTAATGGCAAGTTGACGTTTGATGCTTTTTAGCCCAAACTTTTTGATTAATGTAGATACACAAATTTAAGATCATATTCTATACCGTATACAGTTTCGTTTTGGTGAATCACTTGCTTTAAAAGAAAAGGATACAAGATTTATTATCCATATGTTTTGAACAGAATGTTTGGAATTTCCAATCTGAATGATTTTATCTAAGCATGTTTAAATGTCTAAGAACTGCTTTGTGCTGGCATTTGTCACAACCCTGGCTGTATTTCAGAGGAATACCCCAGAACTGCCAGAAGCATACCTCCCTTTGTAGAGGGCAGATCTGCCCTGGTAACCTCAGCCGTGCAGATGAGACCAATGTGCCACAGCTCCAGCGTATTCTCAGGCTGTGCTTATACACCATCCAGCACTCTAATTTTCAAGGCTGCTTCACACCTTGCCGTCGGTAAGAGTCAAGGGTGCTCAGTCCCTCCAGAAAATAAGCACAGATGTATACAACAGAAGCGTAATTAGCAGATGAGTCATGAATTCTCAATATTCTGTGGCAGAATCAGAGCTGTTCCGTCAGGGGATAGCAGGGACCTCTAACCAGCTGTTAGCAATGCAAAATACATTCATCACGGTCACTTCAGTCCCCCAGGGCAGCATCAAGGAAAGAAAGATGAGGATGCTGGAGCAGATAAGCGCTGTAAGGCCCCAATTCTGCAAAATAGTGAAACACGGGCGTTTCAGCCATGCTGACTTCAGCAGGTGGTGAGAAAAAAAACCCATGGCTGTAGATACTCAGCATCAGCAAAATGCCAATTTATTAAGATAACCAGGCCTAAGGGAAAAAACAAACAAATTTCTTTAAGTTATTACACGTATAATCCCCTCATGCCTTTTGGTCTCACACCAGGCTTATAGTGTCGTAACCCTGTGGGTTTTAATGGCGCTGGTCCTCGCGCACTGTGGGTGAGGTCAGGGTTAGCCCACAAACGGAGCTTTGTGCCGACAACAAAGCTTTTACATACGGTTTCATAATCAACATTTTATTAATTCCTGTTTCAAGGTGCCTAGTTTAAAATAGGATGATTTTTCATTTTCTAGCCCAGCATACTGAATATCAGAAGGACAAGAGATGTTTTTTTGCTCAATGCCTGGTACTAAGAGCCAAGGTCCAGCCCCTGGGCACCTTCAAAGGTTTCCAAAATTTTTAGAAAATATTGTATCAAAAACATTCCTGTTGGTTAGGATACACATTGACTGTGGCAGATCAGACTAATCCCTGGTGTCACTGCCCTGTCAGTGGATTAATTCTGGGAATTGCTTTAAGCTATTACCTTTGCTTTCATTTTCTATTAAAAGTTCGTAAAAAAAGATCAATAGGGAAAAAATGATACACAGATAGAGCAAACAGACAAGCAGAACTAAGAATAACCTGTCGAACTGCTCTCATTGGGCAGTATAAATATTCCTTTCAGGTTAAAAATATTTATTTGAGGATACAGAGCCCTTAAGAACCAGAATAGATCTCGGACAATGACACTTCCTCACGACCAAGGGAGTAACGTGTTTTTGCCAGTAAAGGATATGCTCTGCTCTGCAGAGGAAACTCTTAATGGCTAATTTCACCATGGAAACTCCAGGCCTGACTATAAAAAGATCAACTTATCTCCTGACAAATATCCTTATGCTGGGAATAACACAAACTGAGAGCGGATGGTGTTAACCCCAGGTAAGGCGATAGCTCCCAGTGCGGGGGAGCCTGGCACGGGCTGGTCTGCACGGAAACCAGCGCTGAGCATCCAGCCGTCTCCACGTCAATAATAAAACCCTGGCCAAAACTAGCCCTACCATCCCTCTGCCCAAATCCCCTGCCCCAAAAGTGACCGATGTGTTTCCCTCCCACTCCTAGGACATACACAAATTGGCCAGAAATGAGAATAAGGCCGGAGTTTTCAGCGGCAAAGGTATTTCTGACCCAGAGCTCTCTCACGTGGTTCCCTTGGCCAGTGGCTCTCTGAGGCTGCTTCGTGCGAGGTGGTGGCAAAGCGCCCGTGCAAGGGGACGAACTGTGGGCTGGAGGTGCTTTGGTTTCCTTGGACCAGCCTGCAGGGACTTCCAGGTTGCTGTTTGCTCCTGGGCCAGTTGCCTGCATCTGTAGCACAGACCTTTTCAATTCCCCCGGAGAAGCAAATCTAGGAATATATAACATAAATATAACAATATTAATAATAATAATCTTGATAATTATAATAATAAACAATACTACATATATATATACCATAAATAACCAAATACTCTCGCTGATGACGGGTTAAGAGGACCCACGTGGTCACTAGAATGTTTATCATGAATCCTTTTACAGATGTAACGATTTTCAGGTTTAATTGTGAGCTCTGTCCCGCTGTCTCGGTCAGACAGAGCAGTATTGAGGCACTATGGGTGGCAGACTGATGGCTGATGGTTACATACGCAGCTAAAAAAGAGTGCAGATAAGGGAAAGGCCAGTCCAAATAACCAGAAAGCAGACAAACTTGTGGTGAAAGGGTAGCAAAAAATAATGCACTGTCCTTTCTGTGTAATCCCAGGCAGCAGAGTAATTTATAGCAAACCAAAGGCAGTTTTACAGAGGTTTTCTTTTCTAGAGGTAGAGAATTTACATTGGAAATGGCCATGGTTTTACTTTCCTATTGTGCTAGATGCTGCCTCAACGTCTCTGGATGACCTGAAGAGTGAGACTGCACAGGCTAGTCACTCTCCATCACTCCCCAGTGCAAGAACAGGCAGCGTTTAGGAGGAGGGAGAACTTCAGTCCACAACGTCATGCACTGCTCAGCAGAAAGATGCATTGTACCTCTTGTTTTTATGTTTCAGAAAAACCAGAAGAAAGGATGTATTTTTTTTCCTCTAAATTAAAAAACCCAAACAGCCCCAAACCAAACAAAACAAATAATTTGCAAGTGTTCAGGAGTGTTGAAAATCATTTTGGAAAGTGCTTTAGGCTAATTTTGTAAACCACAACAGAGCTGTAGAGGGTAGAAACATGCTTTCATCTTATTTATTTCTCTCCATCTTTAAATACTGGGTTTGTTAGGATAAGTTACGCTTTCAAATCTGCTCGGCACGACATATACTTTCTTGGTTATGAAGTGTCTGGCCACACAAGTACAGACATGGATATGCCTGATGTGCTTATGATCTTTCTGTCCAATATTAACACTGGGCCAAATTTGGCTTGGCTGTTCAGCCAAGCTTTTCACCTCAAAAATAAAAAAAAAATCAATAGGGCTGATTTTCCATATACCTGGAACGGCATTTTTCTGTGCGCCTGTAGCAAGATGGGTTAATTAATGCCCAAATCAGGGGGAGATACTCTGTAATTTGCTGTACCCAGCACAGAGGCTGCTGGGCAGATGCCGATACCCAGGGCGCAGCACACGCGCTCGACCTGGCTGAAGCACACGTGGGTTGGTGTCATCTTCAAAAGAAGTTTGTTGAGCAAGGGCGCAGGTGAAACCCCGCTCCCCGCAGCTTCCAGCCTTTAATCTCTGTATTAATCTCTGTAATGGGGGGGGCCAACCACCTTTCCGCGTCACCTGCGAGGCCTCCCATGCTGAAGGATTACAAGCAGGACTGGTAGCAGGGACTTGTGTACCTCTGAGGTCTCTGCCACTGCACTATTCTGTGGAGCAAAACTGGCCAGTGGGTTTAGAAGCCCCGGCCTTTCCCCTCCTCTCCTGGTCATCCTCCCCACTCAGGGAATTTCTGGTAGTTTCTGGTGACCTCTGCAAGCTGCAGGGCTGGTGTGGCCCCGCTGCCTGCCTCGGCTGCCGCTGCACACTGCAGACACCAGCACCTCCAGAGGGAGCATTCGCCCCGTCTTAAAACACCATCTGAGCAGGGGGAGGAACCTACTCTCGCAACTTGAGCTGGCTGAAAACAAGCAAAATGCATCCTACCCTAGCTTATAAGCGCCAATGCTTCCAAAGGTTTTTTGCATGCTGTAGTGTGTAGAAATGGGAGTGAGAAGTAGCTCCTTCCATACTATCAGAAGGTAAAGTACTCCAAGAGGGACTGTATATACCTGGATGCATTAACAGGCGAATGACAAGAGCGCAGTCCCTGCCCAGCAGTGACAGATTTCTCACTGTATAACACATGAGTTGGGTTTTCAGCAGTAACCAAGCCCTGAGGTGGAGTGTGGAACACCTGATATTTGGTTGTGTCGCGCAGCTGCTGAAGCACATACAGACTTGTGAATGCTTGCAGGTCCAAGAGTCAGAGGAGTCCCTCTGTAGGGGCCTGGAGCTGCTCTGTGCCATTGCTTGGCGTTTTGGGGTGACCTGCACAAGGGCTGCAGACAGCCAGGGACCTGGGAGGTTTCCAACAGGAGAGCAGAGAAGTTCTGCAATACGTAATTCCTCTGCAACTGGCAGTCGTCTGTATGTGGCACTCACTGAGTCCTTCATACCAGTGACCCGCTGGTAAATTTACAATTATGTGTTCCAGTGCTGTAAAACATGACTTCCAGCTCCTCACTCTAGACTGAATTGTGTTCCAGGAATTCTGTACTTCATAGGAAAGTATGATTTGTTATGTGTTATTTTACAGTTTGGTCTCCAGTAAAAATACTGTTCATTTTGTTTCTTTCTTTTTATACAGTTATTTATGGGGGAAAAAGGAAGATAAGACGTAGCCTGAGTTCTTTTGCAGTATGAAATGTTATTTAATAAGTAGCAGAAAGCAGGTAAGATGGGGTCCCGCAGTTCTCTTTTCAGCAAATTAGCCTTAACTAATGTAATGACAGGAGTGTTTCACTTCCAAATGAGGAGAAAGTTCAATGTTATGCAGTAAATCACCCTATACTTTTCAACAATTGGGAATATGTGCCCAACAGAACAAAAACCAACAACCTTTTACAGATTTTCCCAGAGTCCTATGGAAATTCTTCTATGGTGTTAAAAGTATTAGGAAAATAGATGATTTTTGGACTGCTTTGTTATAATAAAGAGGAGAGACTTAAAAACCTGGAGACCCACAAATTTGGTAGTACACAACTAGTTCTACATCACGAAATTGATTGATTAAACAAGAAAGATGGAAGAACCAAAGGAAGCTTTATCCTGTGTAGCATTTATATCTCTGTTTCACGCTTACTTCTTCAGGAATGTCTACAAAGTGTGGATCCTTTTTAACTGTCAAACAGGTACGAAAAAAAATGTGCAAAACCATCTAGAAGTACATAGCTGAAAACTGAGTAACTACGAGACCTTCTATTTTTCCTTAACTTTGCCCCTTCCCTGTTGTCCACCACCTCCTCGGCTCAGACAAGAAGGTACATGGTACCCCATGCTATGTGGGGTGGCTTCTCCAACTGCTGTAGAAAAAGCTTGAGATGATCCAAGCCTGGGAATGTCAGATCTCTGGAGCATTCTTTGCACAGTAGCTAAAAGCAATGAACAAAGTAGCTCAGATTCTGAAGGATCCTTCTTGGGTCCAGTGAGGATTTTTAGGCTGAAGCCTGCAACCCCTGTTTGGGGCCCAGAAAAGTTAAATCCGCTGAAAATCTGAACTTGAGAGTTCACCGATAATTTTATTCTGGAGCACGAAGTTGCATTCCTGCACACTGAGGGTGATGGTAGCTCCTAAAGGTCTCGTTTTGGGCAGAGAGTTCTGGTGCATGTGCTGAGCAGGGGGGCAGGAGAGGCAGAGGAGCTGGGCAGGGAGTGCTATGGATGGGGGGGGCTCAATCCCTCCTAGGAAGAGAGGGGCCGGGAGGAGTGTGATGGGGGCTACGAAGTGAAGAAGAAGCCCGGGTTCCCTGGGTGAGGAGAGGGAGAAGAGAATGACCAAGCCCAAAGGTGTCTCAGGCTACCAAGCAAGGAGGAATAGTTGTGGCCAGCATGAAGACCTCTTGGTCCTGTGAGGGCCAGGGAGGAGCAGGATGGCACAGGGGGTCCCCTGGCTTGTAGCTTCTACAGAAAAGGAACGGGGCAGTGGAGAGATCTCTCTTCTTTTTCAAGAAGAGGCTGTGAGCCCCACTCCTCCCCCTCTCAGAAGGGCAGAGACACAAGATGCTTTGCTGGCTCTGTGACACTGCAGAGCACTCAGGAGCCCCCAGCACACGAATCCCCTCTTTGCTGGACCACATCCTTCACTGGGACACCTTCATGGGAGACGGGGTCCTGTGCAGGGCAGCATTGCACCTCTTGTAAGAGCTCCGTGAAGCTCTGAGAAAAATGCATTAAAACAGCCCTGGGGTGCTGCCAAGGAAATAACAACACCTCCTCCCTTCCTTTTCCCATAATCTGCACATCCTCAAGCCTGCCTTGATACCATAAAAAAGACAGGTCTTCCTTACGGTTTCTGATCATGTTTTATAATTTAACAGGAAGTAATATCCTTCTTCTAACACACTCGGTTATAACAGGCTTGTTCAAAAATACTATCTCCAGAAATGTCCCACAGAATTGCTGTGAAAATTCTGTAGCTTCTTCAATTAGTTTTTAAAGAAATCCTGAATTTCCCGTGGAGGGGGCACTTCCAGAGAATTATGGGGAAAAAAATCGTGATCTTGTAATTGAAAGTCAAAATGCTCAGAGATGCCCATGAAAGCCGCATGAGAGTCCCTACAGTAGGGTTGGGCCGGGAAATACATAACTCAGGAAATTTAGTTAATTGACTTATGTCTTTATAAAAACTGGTTCTGCTCATGTTGGCATTCTTTTAAAATCCAATTCTAATGTATTAGAAAATACTAATGGGACCACTTGACAGATTTGACCACTTGTCCACTACACGGACAACGTGTGAGTAAATTATAACCTACTTTCCCATCAGCTCTGCTTCTACCCAGATTATTTCTTTCTTGCCCACGGTGCATGCACCAATTTTCAAAAACAAAGTGAATAAACTAGCATAACCATTTAAGTGTGTTTCCGCTGATTCCCATACTCAAATTAAACATGCAAATGAAAACATTTAAAAGAATGACTTATTCATGTTCTTAGGCAAAGCCTACACATTAAATTAATGTACGTGTATGAAAGAAGGCACTAAGTGCTGACTCTTGGAAAGCCTTGTGTAGGAAACTACTACAAACTGTTCATTTAATATTTTTATTGCTTAATATGAAACTCAGGAAGACTAACTGTATTGATTCTATCTGAAATATTTGACAATATATATTCATTTAGAGCAATGTCCTCACTTCCAAATATATATTTAAAGAAGCATATGCCATTTTAGGCAGATGTTTAAAGTGTAAGTTTAATCTCTTTAACATTTTAAGAGTATATGTCACATTAACAACAGTACAAGGGAACAGCTCTTTTGATGTAGCATGTCAGATGGGAAGTTATCAGTAACATAAAGCAGCTGCATAGGATTGCATGTGCAAAGCTTCAGAAATACAGAAAAAATATTTTTAAGAATGACAAAGCTTGGTTTTAATTTGCACCTTTTTGTTGAACCTTGGTTGTATTTGTTTGCTGCTCTGGTGAAAATTATATGTATGTGCATTTTTAGACCTCTTCTGTCTGCTAAAGAGCTGAAGACTTGAGCGAGCTGCAGTTCAAGTCTCAGAGTTCCTAGCAAGAAAAGGCAAAAGCATGTTGAGCTAACAAAACCAACAAATAGCTCAAGGACAGAGGTAGAAAGGGTGGTTTCAACACATTCAAATGCTGGAAAGCTTTCACAGGAGGAAAATTGTCTTCAGTGGCTTAACATGGAGTATCAAAGTGCTGGGGTTAAGGTTGGAACAGACTCAAGTAATCTCACGGTAGGTTAATAGGTAGGAAAAGAAAAATTGAATAAGTGAAGGAAACAAAGAAACAAAAAAAAGGCAGCATAGCAAAGATAAAGATCTGCAAAGCAAGGAGAAAACACAAAGTTATATTCACAAAATGGGCGACCGGGTAAGCAAAAGAACGGGCCTATGCAGTGAGATAAAAGAGCCAAATCTCGTGGTGTAGGACCTAAAACCAGGCACTTACCAGGCTGACAGAAAGATGGGGGGATGCCCCTTCTGGCTGGAGTACAGGAGCTGGAAGGAAGGCAGTGTTCAGGACAGAGGGACACAGAGGTAGGACCGACAGAGCAGCGCTGCACACTAGTGATGTACTAATGTATAAAGAAGGAAGAGCGCAATACAATAAAATTAATCAAGGTCCATTGCCTTCTCGAAAAGCAGTGTAAACCAAAATGTTATTACAGCAGTAGCACAGATCCACTGAAGATCCTCTCGATAAAATCTAACTGTGGCTATGGAACAGTGGAATAGCATTAGACAGACAACAGGACCTGTGGGAGATGTCGTTTTTCTAGACACGAATCAGAGCAGAATGATGTGAATAATAAAACTGAGCTATGCATGATGACAGAGCTCAGATGTTCCTGAATCTGGACTCCTGGCAGACTTTTTTTCAACAAGACATTTATTGTGCCCGCAGGAGGTAGTGCTAATTTAGACATAGCGAGGAGGTTACAGAAGAGGTGGCTGTAGAAAATAGCCTTGATCAAGCAGATCACAAAGGATTTTTGTTAAACTGAATCTTCATTTTCCTGGGTTTTCGTGTTTGGCCATTTTTAATCTCAAAATGGTGAAGTCACTGAACTGAGGAACTTGGATACTTACTGTAAAGGAGATTCCTGAAGTCAAAGATATAAAAATGTATTTTGAGCCTGCATTTCAGGAAGGAGAAAAAGCTCATGAAAAAGAACTCCAGACTCAAGTGATGATGACAATTCACTTCAAAAAGGGGTAGCCAAAGGGTCTGCAAAAATGGGAAAAAAAGGGCTCGATTAACAGGAAAAAATGCATTTTGCAGGTCAGAAAGTGTGGGGAGAAAGCAAGATCTGCCAAAATCTGGGCTGTGTTAGACCTTGCAAAGGAAATTAAAACACCTTGTAAAATAGTCTTCAGTCATATAAATAAATAGAGAGAAAAAAGAGCAATTTGAGGCTGCTACATAGTAAAGAATGGGACAGAGAGTGTTAAAGATAACCGAGGCATGGGCCAAAACCAAAATGAAAACTTTGCATCAGATTTTAGTAAGCATGGTGACACGTGGGGCAAAGACAGTGTGACTCGTGGGAAAGAGAGTGAATCTGAAGCAGAAACAAAATTAAAAAGGCCTAATATTTTCAGACAAAGAAGACTGTTCCATCTCTACCAACAACCCTGAAAGAACCAACACATGAACTGGCAAAAACTAGCAAATTGATACATTAACTCAGGAATGGATGCTGGGAGAAGAACAAGAGTAGCTTCTATATTTTAGAAAGCGAAAAAGTTTTGATCTAGCAAAACACCGACTGTTAGTTTGATTTCAACAGTCAGTAGAGGTAGGCAAAAGAGAGTACAGTTTAGGACAGCTTAGTCCAAGGTAGGTCACACAACACTACCCTGCTATCTTTCTGTGATAAGTTTAATTGATTCTTAGAGGGAAAAATCCCCATAATTTTCCTCATCCTGTTTTCAATAAAGTATTTCACGTGATGTCACTTTGGAAACTATTAATTACATTAAAGACATATCCAAGGCAGGTAAAGTATTCGCTAAAATGAAGATGGTCGCTGAACGTATTATTGGGGTAGAAGAACACTATTTAAGGAGCAACTGGAAAACTGCGATCTGCTCTGGTGAACCTGCTTTAGCAGGTGGGTTGGACTGGATGATCTCCAGAGGTCCCTTCCAACCCCAACCGTTCTGTGACTCTGTGATCTTGGAATCAACTTACTATTTTTATCAGTGAGCTTGACATAAAACACTTGCCAATGCTAATGACATTTGTCACTGACAAAGGCAGAATAATCAGAACATAGTTCAGAAAAACCTGAAGGGCTTTGAGGATTACAAGAATAAGGAAAGGGTGGACTTCTAAGGACAGGGTCATGCATCTAAATTTTTTTGTTTTGTTTTGTTATAAGCTTGGAATTAATATGTTGACAGGAAAAAGACCTGAGAGGATTAGCTGACCACTGGTACCTTTAAGCCAGTTAACTACGGCGAAGAAAAAGGTAAACTTGATGTTTGCAACCTTTTGTTTCCTTTATAGTCAATGGAAAGAAATAGGACACTGCGAGTTCCTGTTTTAAAATTAGATGAATGGCTTGTGTATGTGACTTAGCTTAGACAACAAAGTCTGAATGTCTAAAGTTAGGTTATATGAATGTCCCTGAGAAACATTTTGCAGTAAAGCTCTGTTTTACACTGTATTGCATCCTCTGTGGTGCTGCTGACTTCTGCCTGAAGCAGTTCACGGGAGGTAAGCAAGGCTATAAAAGCCAGACACCTAAAGTTTCAATTATTTTTGAAAGGACTGTGTGTCTCAATCCTGTCTTTGAAACGCTTTTGCAGTCTGCCTTTTGAAACTGGTGGTGGTGGTGAGCTCAGTCCCAGCAAAGCGTTGCTGTGGGTGGAGGCCTTCCGACAATAACGCTTACCGGGTAAATATGATTGCACTGATTCATGCCATGAATCGCTGCCCAACGCTCTGCAAACACTTAAAATTACATCACCAGAAGTCCCAAGGTTTGGGGTTATGCAGTCAGTGACCCCTCTCGATGGCTGGATTGCAGAGGTGAAGGTGCTGGACTCACTGGGTGTCTGAGGAGGTGGCTCAGACACACAGTGAAGATGCTCTCAGATCCCTCCCAGGCAGTTGTCTTCTGAGGGATCCTCCTGGCCCTGAGCTGACACGCAAAAAGGCAACACGCAACTGTGGCTTACCAATAACTGATGGCTGGAGTTAGAGCCTAAATTTGCTATCTGCTCTTTTGTTGATGTTCGAATTTTCCCCTTGGATGTATGTACAACACCAACACAAAATTCCAGCAAAACTCTCTCTTTCTGCTCTTGGTTTTCTGCTCTGTGCATTTGTCACCTAAGATCAAGCTGCTGCCAGGAGACAAAACGTGTTTTGGTAGCATGACCCAGCTGTTGGACCGCGTGGCTGTATTTCCCAGATTCAGCTAGAAAGTATAAGTGAAATAGTATTTTCCTGCACCTGCTGTGATTAGCAGGAGCGATCTATCTACCTGTTAGAAGTGAGTGTAAATACAAACAAGCACGCACGCTGTACAGGTCTTCATGCTTCATGCACAGCTGTGGAGACACACACAAACATACAGGTTCACGCTTAGGTATGGAAACAGTAACTCCCCTTGCCATTGGAGTAATTTCTGTTGACAGAATAGGGTGAAAATTACTCCAGAGCAAGAAAAAAAGAGGTTCTTTGTGCTAAGAAAAAGCAATAAACCAAGGGAAAGAGAATGTAGAATGGAGGTGCCACCAGCCTTCCTCACCCCCACACAATAGGGCCCAGAGGGTGCCTGGGTGTCAGTTTGGGTTGCAGGCAAAGATGGGGCGCATCACCCTCCTCTCCCATCAGCAAAGGTTCGGGAGCTACCCGGAGAAAAGGCCTGGGCACCACTAAACTAAATATTTTGTTTCCAGGAGAAGATTAATGCATGAGGAGCAAAGCAGTAGGACCCTCCACTGGAAAGTAATAATTTGGTGACTGCGAGTCTGCCACAGCTACTAGATGGAGAAGATGGAAAAACTGTTCAGCATATACCACAGAGTCTTGAGAAATAAAGCCATTCTGCACCAAATCCCCCTGACATGGTGGAAATCCCTTGCAAAGAGAGCTTTGTGGCTATGTGGTCTTCCCCCTGAGCACCTGCCTGTGTGTCGTGTGATTAGGTGATAAACTCTGCCTTGCGATCACTCATCACGCCAAGTAAGACCAACAGGGACAATTAAATGCTGGAGGAAAAGATAAGGATCACTAATCAACTTGCAAATCATCTAATCAAACTGTGCTGCTCACATCCCACTGTTCCAGTGGATTGATAACTATAATTATCCTATTTTAATTTTTTTCCCAATCAGTTTTACCTGAGTATTTATTTTCGTGTGCTAAACATATTGTCCTCCATAGACTCAAGGAGTTTTTTATAGTCACGCTTCTTAAACAGCCACCTTGCACAGCAACTCTTAACCTTGACACATATTCAGACAGAGACAAAAAATATTTATAGGGTATTGCTCTTGGCTAATCCGCAGTATTTCATGGTTTATACGTATGTTTTGCTTATATATATTTTTTTTTTATTAGAGATTTTGTAAAAAATCTGAATATTAGTAGATTATTTAGCTGTAGCATAAGAGATTACAGATTAAAAGATATACTATAAAAGATCATATAGTTTTTTTTAGAATGGTTTGATTCTCAGAACAATGAAAATCCTCACATCTTTGGCAGTTTAGTTAGGCACTGTGTGGGCCTTGCCTTTTCACATCAGCTAGACTTCATGTATTACATTCTCCAAGAATGTTAAAGAGAAGGAAACCATTATCATATACTTAGGTTACCTAATATTTTACATTTTAAAGGTTTTTAAAGGAACTTTTGGAAGAGCTCTTTCATTTCCACACAGGACACCCCCAACAGGAGTCCAGCAGCTAGTGTGAGGCCTCTCTTAGACTTCTGAAAAATCTCTTTTGACATGGCAATGTTGAAAAAAGCCAAGGATCCTTTCCATTTTTGTGTTCCCCAGGTCAGAGAGTGTATTGGAAAGGCACTGCAGCAAAAGCCAGACAGCTATAGGCTTGGGCATATATATCTGCTCACTGTAGCTTTAATAGCATTGTGCCTTAATGACTTTTGATAGGATCTTGCAAGATTACATGAGCTGTTGAGTCCTGGCATGAGTTTTGTTAGGTGAGCACTTAAATTCTTGGCAGGAGATTCAGAAGCTTCACAGTCAAGAAAAGGTGATGGAAGGCACTGAGTTCATGATTAACAGTGTAGAAAAATGTAGTCCTGTCCATCATACCAAGCCAATGTGCTAAGGACAAAACCAAAATGAAATAATTATTTCTACACATAAACTTGTCCAAAACAATGTCAATGACAGAAGAGTTGTCAGGATTGCATGATGTCAGGGCAAATTTTAGCTACTCTAAGCACAAAGTTTTGCAGCAAAGAGAGGGATCTGTTTCCCACAGCTATAAATGAGTCTTCATATTTTTGCTGCACTATTCAACCTGCTATGACAAATCCCACCAGGAAACCCCTTTATTGACCTAAGAATTTCAACCCTTTGCCATGGCTTGCTCCATTGCAATAAGAAGCAAAGCAGGGTTCATCAGAGCAAATATATGACACTCAGGAAATTAGAGAGCTTTGGTAAAAAGAAGATAAATCCCACCTTTTAAATCAAGAAGCTTTTGTGACTATTTATGTTTTCAATATGTGGTGATACTGTAAGCTGAGCCAAGAACATCTTTACCTCTCCAGTCTGAAATCTTAGAGGTAGCTGTAACATATCAAGCACAGCTCTGTGTTGCTACTGGAATAAAAGACTTCACCAAGCTGCCAAAAATAAAAATAAAATGAGGCCCCTCTCTAAAATGTATTCTTATATTTCAAATGGTTGAGAGAGATGACAAATAGCTGGCAAAGGCAGCAATTCACTGGATCAATAGATAAACTACCCAAATTCCAGAAGCCTTTAGAATGGCATTACTGAAAGATAAAGCACAGCCTCCGAAGTAGCTCCTGCAGTCAATCATACCACACGTTTAAGGCAATTCTGCTCCTCCTGGGTTTAGGGAAAGTTGACCAGAAAGAAAAAAAATAATCCCTGGAAGACATACAAAAGAGCAGCTTCTGCAAGCCCGGCCTTAGGGCTCGGTTGGGGGTTCATACAGATCAGTGGCGGTGGACTGGAGTTTTCTGGCTGGGCTTTTCTGCTGCAGTTTTACAAGGAGTAAATCCATAAACACAAAATAAGTGCGGAGGCTGTGTAGCCCATGGATCCCTGATGCAGGCCGGTGCAGTTCCCTGCTCTCTGGGATTGATGACGTCTGGACCCAGCTGTCATTAGGGCCTGAACATACATGGGAGATGGGCACAGGCCTGGAGAAGAGCCATGTCCAGGAGGGCACCAGGAAAGCCTCCCCGAGGGCCCCCTGAACTGGCTGCCTGGTGCTTGTCCCCCCGGCCACTGCTGCCAAACTGAGCTCCCGGACTGGTAACGGGATTGTGAAATCTGCTCAAACAGTCACAGTTCGTAATTCTGGCCAGACAGGAGAGCAATACCGTTTGTTTCTCTCTTGGAGCCCTGCTTGGAAAGAAGTCCTCCAAATCCCAGGACTAGCTAGTTTGGCAAAGGCTTTTTCCCCTACAAGCACAACTGTGGCCGCTTCTTGACAACTGCTGCAAGAATAAGCTGGAAACTCTAAAAAATCCTAATGCTTCCAAACTTGCAAAGCAAACCAATAAAATTAGAAGCAGTGGAAATCCCAGACTGATTAAAACGCTGGGAAGCCAAGTATATTAGAGAAGTGGCTGTTTGTAGCTCTGCTTTGAAGCAGAAGATAAAAACATATAGTATTTTAAATGTGTGATGAATTATCTAATGACAGTCTCTGTAGTACAATCCAGATAAATCAGTGATATGTTTAATGGGACACTGGTGTGAAAGCAGCATTAGGATTCAAATAAACAAAAAAAAAATCAAGTTGACAATAGAGGACTACATTTCCATTCATAGTTCATCCATCAATAATGGGGATAACCACCTGCACTCCAGTAGGCTCCTGAGCTATTTATATACCAGAAAGCCAAAACATGTGAACTCTTAGAAACACATAATTTGAAACCCTTATTGCTACAGGTCTTTGTTAAAGAAAAGCCACATGATTTTCCAGAACTGGGATGTTAAGCTGTGCACACACCTTCAAGAGAATTTAAAAATGTTGTCAAGTTCAAGTAACAAATTATCTAAGGACAAAGAGCTAAACATGGTGTTTTGAAGATGGTGGCATTGCATCAGTTAGGAATTCAGCCCAATTTTATTATTTGGACACAGGAGAAATTAGTTACTCCTGTAGCATTTGTTTACGGGCTCAATTAATAAATATTTATGTAGCTTTTTCTGCTATATATGGTTTATAAGCAGAACAGTGGGCATGAATGATGTCATTTAAAACCAATAGATATGGTCTATTAGAGGATGAATTAACCTGTATAATGCAATATATGATATTAATGTGATTCCATTATGTTTTACTGGAAGGCATCCTAATATATACATTTATTGGAAGTACAAGAATTTGTTTATCAGATGGTTGAACCCCATTAGATTAAAAACCATAATTATTACGCAAAAGCCTTAAGAATGCATTAGTACTTTGTGATCTCTTAGGTGTAAAATTAGAAATGGCAAAACTATATTTCTGAAAACAATATGCCATAAGCATCATTATTTGTATTGCTTGGAAGTAACACGGTGTCATTTTATATCAAGGAGTATGTTAGGAGACCTCCATCCACATCTCTCGGGCAGGCAGCGCTCCCACCTCCAAGAGAGGTTTGAGAATAACCCCAAAAATGCTGAGTACCAGGCTCTCTCTGAGGAGGTGACTTTCCTAGCAGGAGGTGGCCTTTTCCGTTCCAGTCAGCTGCAATGCTGGAAAGGACTTTAGCAAGAGCTGGAAAGGAACTTACTCCATTCTGAACAGCTGGTTTTGTCTCACACCCTTAACACCTGAACTAACCAAAGGAAGCTGCAAAGAGGAGGACTGAAGCTCTCGTCCTGATGCAAATCTTAACGCGTCTTCTCCAAACACTATTTCTGGCCCAGCTGGAGTCCTGCTTTAATTTAATTCTACTTAATTCACTGTCTCACCATAAAACAAAGGTGCCCATCACCAGACTGGATCCACACGAGATGACACAGCACCATAACCAGCAGTAACTGTAGGAGCAGTTGTGAGCACACAGCTTACTCACTGCCGCCAGTATTTTAGCAGGACATGCATTTCTACATAGCGCTAAAATGCTGAAGCCATAGATTTCATCACCACTATTAGTCCTGGGGCTGCACCTTTTTTTCAGTATGGAGAGAATTATTTATTTTGCTTATAGGACTGAACCTAGAAGTAGGTGCACACACATTGACACTTCTTTACTGCTTTCCAGTCTCCGAATTAACTATTTTTCTTTTTCTTTTTCTTTTTTTTTTTTTCTCAGTTCCTCTGATCTCTGCTAAGGTTTTGCTTCAAGAATGCCATCAGCAAATTCGCCATAGCTGTTATTGATAAAGGACCCAGCAAACACTGGCTGTGTTGACGGCTCTGCAGCAGCTGGTGGCCAAGAGCCAGCCCTGCCGCTCCACTCCAGGGCTGGGCACAGCTGCACAACTCGTGCAAATTTAGGCTACATTTGAAAGTCTGACAGCTCCTTCGTGCTGTTTGTATTCATTCGACCCTATTTATTTGTTTCTAGCTTGGTAATCAAGCATATAAATGTGCAGAAGTATAAACCGTACTGGAAGGCAATATGTGTTAAACAAGGTGACATAATGATACCAGCCTTGGTGCGATACAGCAGCCAAACTTAGGCCGCAGCAAAGTTGTTTTTTTTCTCGAGAGGTATTGAAAAGTGGTTTAGAAGTGCACAGCACTTATCCATACTGATGCTTTAGAAACTGTAATATGCAAAGAGAAACTAGCAGTGTAGGGATGGGAAGGGAGGAATGGGGTTTCCTCTGGGATGGTGTGGGAGCAGTCACTGCAGCGAGGCAGACGGGAGCTACAGCAGCAACACTGTGTGCTGGATAAAGGAACAAAACTTCCACAAAACCCCAGACTCCTCTAGCCATCATCAAGGGTGCTTAGAAAAGGAAACGGGAACAGATATGAAAATCTTTTCCACTTTCTCAGACAGGGAACTGAGAAATATATTAATTTTTAGACTATCATACGCCCTTCAGTACAGGCACGAAGGCATGCAATTATGGAAATGTGGGTATATTGGTTCAGCAGCTCTTAGCACTTTGAGAGCAAGGCATGTTTATCACGCTGCCTGCTTTAGGCATCTAACCCAAATGTGATCCAAATGATTGAAAACAGGGGCCTGACTTTACTATAGACGTTCCTGACAAGTTGAAATGAGAGGAGTGGGGTGCACTCTCTGAGTGAGGGTGCTATCGGCAACACCAAGAGCCAACACCACAGAAACGCAAGTACAAATGAATTTGGATGGAGCCAGGTCAGCGGGATCCTAAGTGAAGCTGACACCTGAATGCAGCTGTGCAGATGGTTTCCTGCCTCAGCAGTCTCCTGCCATCCCCACCACAGCACGACACCAGACCTTCTCAAGCACTGGGGCGCTGGTGGCTGTCACCACTGCTTCTTACCCATGGATGGCTTTTCCATGCAGCCATACCTGGGAAAAGAAGGCAAGCAATAAGAGTAAATAGGAAACTTTGCAAAGGGTCATCAGCTCTTCCCAAGGGGTCCTATAGTGAAAATCCCAAGAGTCATCAAATTGTCTCCTTCAAGTGCTTCACTTGGTATCTTTGGGGTTAGAAGACTACTGATAAGAGTGACCAGGGAGAGTAAGCACCCTTTTCTGAGGAGGGCAGGGAACGTGAACTGAAAAGAAGACCCAGTTTGGTGTATGTAAACGAGAGGTTGCTGGCTGATCACTGTGTACTGACCACAGCAACCACATCTCTCACGAACCTCACGCTCTCCTGATGATAAGCATCCCAAATAAAACTAAAGATACAGCCACTGGGGTTCAATGACAATCAATTAATGATTCATGAACTGATAGTTGAAAAAAAAAAAAAGTAGTAAACATTAATTTTTCTTTATCTTTTTGCCTCAAACGAAGACTTAGAAAAATGTTCTGCATTTTCTGCTTCTAGTACGAAGGTTCTTTTCTGAGTTAAGCCTGGAGAATACTTAAGTTGTGCATTAATCCCTCCTCGAGCCCTGCTTCTTAATACAAGACATTCCAGAAAGTGATCATAGAATCATTTATGTTGGAAAGGACCTTTAAGATCAAGTCCAACCGTTAACCCAGCACTTCAAGTCCACCACTAAACCATGTCCCTAAGCACCACATCTACACGTCTGTTAAACACCTCCAGGAACGGTGACTCAACCACTTCCCTGGCCGGCCTGTTCCAGTGCTTGACAGTCCTTCCAGTGAAGAAATTTTTCCTGATATCCAATCTAAATGGTTAAGTGGAGAGCTGTGAGGATTTTGGCTACATATTAAATATACATATATATATAAAAATAGTTAATTTTGCTTCTCCTCAGCCTTCTCATATATTTCTTTAGCTTCCTTAATGATGATGTCTTCAGAGCAAGGAGCACATCACAGCATCCGTCTGGAAAGCGCCTGGCAAACCCAGCGAGCAGCAGCGTCAGCTCTGCCAGCCCAGCCCAGCCCAGCAGCAGCTCCCCAGGCGCTGGTGTGTGCTCTGCAGCAGCTGATCAGCATCGGCGTGGGGCACCCAGACAGACGACATCAAGGGAAGATGTAAAAACCCGGATGGCATTCTCCATCTTTGTTTATAGCCAGAATGTCTATGTGTTTCAGCCATTCTTTCTCTCAACGGTTACACCCTATCCAAAGAGTGGTGAAGACGCAAGGATGGAGCGTTCAGACCTGATTGCAGGTCTCTGATCTGCACCCAGGAGAGTGCACTTGTTCCTTCACAGGGATAATCCTGGGCTAGACTGTTTTGTTTTCCTGTGTGCTGGTACAGAGCTACTCAGCCATGTACGTTTTCCTGTGTGGGTGGAGATAATCTCTGTGCCTTTGCCAGCACCTTCCTAACTCTTTTGAAGCTAAGTGTCACATACAAGTACTTTCTGTTGTTGTCAGCCTGTGCTTCAAAGTTATTTCAGACTTGCTTTGTGAATGGATTATTTTAACATACTTTTGTATATAATCTTCTTGAAAGAACCTTTCTGCAAGTTTAGAAATCACAAAATTAACTAATAAAACATGTGTTGTTTTTTCTCATGGCTTTTTGAATGAATAAGGGTGGAAAGCGGACAGATTTTCACTTCAGATGTTAATTCTGCATCAATTTAATGTATTTGTCTTGTACGCGCAGACCTTTTGTTTGCCAGGCAAAAGAATGCACTGGGGTGCAGTATAGAGGTAAATACAGACAATTTCTCGCTACTCTGTCAGAGCTTGAGACATCTCAAGGACTGTCACCCTGAAAGTCCAAAGCTCAAGTGCCAGGTCCTAATTATCAGGCAACTAGCCCAAATTTCTTTGGAGAAGAAGTTGTGGATTTTGATCTGTCTCTTGATATTTCCAAGACTTTCTTGTCCCTGTGTGTAGATCAGGGAGAACTGCGGTATCCCCCACATTTCTGGAACGTAGTCCCTGGTGCAGAAGTTCTCATTCTACATCTGTTTCCCCTTTCCATTCCAGCCCATACACCAGCCCCTGGTGCGCTCCCCTGCCCGCTCAGGGAGCTCAGGAAACTTTGGACAGAGGGGAAAACACCACGAGCTCTTTTATTCCACCTTCCTGGGTCTGGTGTTGCACAGAAAGACAAGAAGGAAGACAGATGAAGGCAACGTGGAATGGATGGGCTCTTCCTACTCCTAAATTCCCGTACCTGAGAGGTTAACAAAATGCGGCTCAGTAAAGACTGCAACTAAGTGTGGCCTCCAGTATCCAGGCCAGTAGAATCACAGAAATGTGTCTTTGCCTAATAGTGCATGTTTTCATAGCAAAGTGGAAAAGATTAAAATATGTATGAGCTACAAAAAAACACTCTGACAACTTGAAGCGCATGCAATTTTCAACCTTTTAGCCTAGCAATTATTTCATCGTTATTTTAAAAAACATTTAACACAAAAGTTTTTCTTAAGTTTTTCCTCAACATTTCCATTTTCCAGCATCAGAAAACTTATTAAAAAGGGGAAAAACATTCCCCTGCCACTATCGCTTGATTTATTTTTTTCAAAACTTCACATATCTACTTCTGTCTTACCTCTCCTTTCCCCACTTCACTGACTCTTGAGACCAAAATGCTGGTCAGATGGGCTTTCCCTTCCGGACTGAGCTTTTTAGGGTTTCCCCCATTTGGGAGACCAGGTCCAGTCCCAGCAAAATGCTGTGAGCTACAGGGAAAAAAACAACCAACCAACAAATGTTGGCAAAACCACAAAATACAGAGCATGTCTGTAGGAGGAATATATTCTCAGGCTGGGGAAATACTGAATTTTCACAACATTGAAGCAGATAATCTGGAGGAGGATGGAATTTTTTTCTCTAGCACTCCCTAGTACAAATAAACACCGCTGAGAAAACAAACTTGTTTAGGTGAGAGAGGATTGAATTAAACAGCGGTATCCATTTGTGGTCACCTAAAGCTGCTTCTATGCTGATCGCTTATCTTTGTTTACTGCTCTAAATTGCCTAAATGGTGTGAGCAATTCTGGGGATGGGTGTATGCTGTTTATGCCTTTGTTTGGGTTTGCTTGCCCTTGTCATATGGACAGGGGTAAGATGAAAATATGGTTCCTGGCCTGACTTTCAGATCTCCTTTTTCCTCCCTTCTGATGATTGTGACTTGTACTTAGAGTGCACTAGGATTTTTAAATCAGTAGTATTAACTATCCCTTCCCTGTTTCATGTATACTCTTGAATTAGCGTCTCATACGAGTGGCTAAAAAGAAGAAACGGAACAAAGGTTGTGAAGGCAGCAGTGATTTGGGCACATGGCCTTTATACCACACATTATATTCATGTGAGAAAGCAAGCCTGTATCTGGCTACTATGGAAAAAAAAAACAAACAACAAAACCTGTGTAAAATCAAGCCCCAAATCCCTTCTCCGTGAGGCCACATGATTTCACACGCTACCTTCAGAGTGTGATCAGACCACTAAGCGAAGGTGACTTTATTACACAGGTATGTGCTGGATTTTCCTCCGGGCGAGGGTGGGATTCCCAAAGCACTCCATGTGTCAGGGATTTGCATCGCACCTTCCCGGTTTCAAAGCTCTTCTGAGGAGAGCTCATCTGAAGGGGTGTTCTAGGTAGTCAGAAGGGACAGGGAAAGAAAATCACTATATTTTAAACCTCTGTAGCCAATGTGAAACATCTTCTGTGTGCAGACTGACCCAAGAAGTGTGGGCTGTAAGAAAATTCATTATTTACACGTTCTTTGCGTGCCAGGAGTAGAAAAGAAGGTTTAAAAAAATAAATAACAAAGATAAAGTGTGGAAAGAAATCCCTGATGCAATAGTAAGCTATCGCTCCAGAATTACGTGCTGTAGGATTATGTGCTGATCTGACTAAGAGAACTCATGGTGTGCAGATCTACAGATCCATCTGCAAGTGGTGACAGCGATACCTCTGTTTCCCAAGGGTGATCTAAGGCTAAATACATTCATCTGTGATAATTGCTATAGTATGTATATATACACCTCACCCAAGTCAGTGTCCGAGAGGGCATGATCCAAAATCCACCGAAATGAGTGAAATATTTTTCGCTCTCTTAAATGGGCTTTGGATGGGATCTTGAATCTTGTACTTCAACAAGCAGTCAAATAGTTTTATGTTTAAAACCAGGAAAACACTTAGTGCAAGAACACAATGCATTAAAAGGACACCAGATGGACAATTTTCAATCATAATTAAATCATCGTCCTCAGATAGAGACTATATTGTTTAAAAAAGTCTTAAGATGAAACATATTAATAAATGATAAAAAAGCATGACTCATCCTTGGTTTTCCTCTTCTCATCCTCATTGCACAAAATCTCTTAAAAATTGGTTTTGGCATTTTTCTCCTATTATAACACTTGATCCCTTTGCCACTACTAAATGCATCCTCTTAAGGCAAAAATTTGCTAGAACTGTACTGATAAAACAGGGTTGCAATCCAATGCGCTGTACTCAAACAGGTCCTCATGGAGTGGCAGGTCCATCTCAGCCCTGGCCAGAGCCTCCCTGCACTTCTGATACTTCCGTCATACAAGCAATACCTGAACCAAAGACAAGCAGTCTAGAGCATCACAGGAACAAAGCTTTCCTCTCCGACCTTTCTCTGTATCTACAGAAATAAGCTGTTTCAAGGTTATTATGTAGGGGTGAGACAAAAAGGAGCTCTGTCCCCTTGTTATCGTGGTGTACTTGGTAACCACCACCACAAGCGCTGCAACGCACAGGGCAGCTCACTGAACCTTGCTGAGGCACAACATTTTCATACTGGTGTGAAGCCATTTGGGCTCCACAACGTGCTGCAACTTACAGGCTTCATCAGGCTTTGGATAGGGATGGTGACCTTTTCTTTCTTCAGAAGGAAAGGACAGCAAAACAAACGGTGAGAAAAGGAGGTCAAAAGCCACTGGGGACATAAGATTGTAAGTCAAAGCAAACTTATGTCTCTATTTTACTATATTTTCATTTTCATTATTACAATAGCAATCACAACTAATTTTTATAGTGCCCTCCCCCCCTTTAAAAATAGCTAAGAATTTCAAGGGGTCCTCAAAATTTAATTGAAATTTTGTAAAATGTTGTAGTTAGAACAGAAAATATATGTTTCTAAACTCCCCTTTTAAACCACACAACCCTGCGTAAGTATTTAAAATGAAAGCTATAGTAAAAAACGTGTGTTGTGGATGGGGAATAGAAAATGAGAAAGATAGTATTTTTCTTTCTTTTAAGAGTGTATTAAATATTATTTTCAGTTTAATTTTCTTTGCAGAACATCCACTTTGCCTGGACCACGTCTAGTTTAGAACAGCATTTATCAAACATGCTTTGTAACCGCGAACACGCATGTTAGTTTTGAAGAGTCCAGTCCTCCTGAATGCTGCTGCATTCTCCTCTTGACAGACACAACTTGAGAAGTGCAGACTTGAGTCCAAAGCTTGGGAATGTTCTGAAAATAGGGGTTTCTATTCTGCTCATCTCTATTTCTTCTGGATTTCGCTCTCCTTCATCTCTGTGTATTTGAACACGGAATCATCTACCATTTTGTTTTGAACACTGCTTCCTGTGTTCTACGGATCCATGCACCGTGGCCTCTTGGAAGTATGACGGAATGAATTATGATAGGAAAAGCTGCAGGGTTTTTTGAGACTTCTATATTTTCAAAACCAGAATAGAAGGTGTTGGCTCCTTACCGTAGCCTTATTGTCTTTTTGCATTTTCTCCTGCTACCACATGTCAGCTTATATGTGGTTACATTTAAATTACTGGGGGAAAAATTAAACCAGTCTGAAGCAACCATTAAGGATAGCAATAGATATCTCCTGTTTACCAAAACAATGTTTGAACAAAAGGGAAATCTAAACTCTATTAAGCATAAAGGATATGCTGGGCTTGCTGGGCTTGTCTGTTAAGACTTGGCCTAAAAATGACTTTTCAAGTTGCTTTCACATGCTAGTTGCTCTGTAGCATGCTTTGGCATATTAATGACTGTTTGGCTAACAAGAATTTTGAAAGTGGTATCTTTTCTGAAATTTAATTTAACTTAGAGCTCTGTTGTGTGCAACTAATTAAAAAAGCTTCTGGAGCTGAAACTTAGCTCACTAGAAGATGGATAAAAGCACATAAGACTGCTCAGTGTTCAGGGTCCTGCTTTGGACTTCGTTGTGTCACCATTCAACTATCAGACTGATTACCAGCAGATCACCAGCCATTTACCTCTTGGGTGGCTTCTCTAGCACCTGGAGAATGACCCCGACATCTCAGTCCATTCTTTTTTTGTATGAGTTGTTAGGTAGTGTAAGGTCTAACACTTAGAGAGACTTTTTAAAATTTGGGCCTATATAAAATACATTTTTGAGACATCATCTAATGACAATATGTGCTTTAGGTAAAGTTGCTGCTGTATAAAGGTGCTGAAAAAAAACAGATACCTCTTTTTTGGGTAAAACCATGTGCTGGTATTGGTACTGACAAGTAGCTCAGAGTTCAACATGAGAAATGTTGGGAAAGAAACGGTAAAAGAAACATTTTATAGCCCCTATCGCAACCTCAGAGTCAAGACTACTCTTCTGCTATGCAGAAACAATGACCGGTGAATACTTCCAGTTACAGATTATGTCCATCAGCGATCCCGTCTTTGCTGTTTCTCTGGTTATGGATCATGGACCAGTATTTGCACTCTGGCAACCTAATTCCTGATGTTAATGAATGACTGCAGGAGAAAATAAGCCTGTGACAGAAATCTACATACAATGATTCCAAAATGTATCAGCATTTTTGACTACTTAGTTAATTATATGGTGAAAAAATGCCCTGTGAACACCACCACGGCTGTGTAGGACATGAGTACATTACTTTGCTTCCACAATTCTGCTGCTTGGTGCATTTTTCCATGAGTCTGACATTCCGGCGTGCCCCTGCCCACACGTATACTTCTGGTTCCATCAGCAGAGGAGCAGCGTCCTCTGCGCTCACTAAATATGCGCAGAGATGTGCATGTTTACCAGATTAACAACCCCCAGGGTCCCACTGGATCTGAATTCCTGGCAGTGAGTAGCTGCTCTCCTGCAGTATTATCTGAAGCCCCTTCACGAATTCCACAAGGTGGCTCTCAATTCCTTTAAAAATACCACTGTGTTTGTGGATTAAACACATCTGAGAACAATCCTGAGAATGCTTCTCAGGGCTCTATGGACACACAAGGCTACAGTGGAACCCAAGATCCCACCCCCTTTAGTAAGGTGCGTATTTTTCCCTCAGTAAGGCTGGAAACTAGACAAAGCCCGACACTGTCAAAGTACTACAATCTGAAGGAACGGTTCATGTTAGCTGCTCAATAAAATCCAAAAAAGGAGAAAATAAAGGCATTATACATGCTGGGAATGAGAACTGAAACATGGAAACACACACTGCCTGCTCTGTTTCTTTGTGGCTGCTAAGATCACCTTCTCTCCTAGAAATGTCCTTCCCCCACTCCGTAGCTCTGTAGGATCAGGTTAACGTGGTCACCAAGAACTGCGGTGTGCAAACTCTGCTATTATAGCATGGACAAGGCAATAGCAGCTCGGTGGTCCTCAGGAAAGAGATCCTGCCTTTGACATCAGTGTCCCCAGGCAGATCCAAACGACTTCACTGCTGTCCACACGTCCACGTGGTTTCAGATCACCTAAGGAGGCTGAACCTCAAGAGTTTTACCTCCTAGAGCAGCTCATCTGAATGTGAGGTCCTCTTCTGTGGTCTGTGTCTCCAAACACCCCTGGTGAGAGGACCACAGATGATCACCAGCTCTCTGTGGTGAGGACAGTCACATGTGAAACCAGAGCAAGACTGTGGCACCGCAAGGTCCTTCTGCGAGACGGGCTGGGCTGCAGCACGTGTGCGAAGCAGATGCCGATGGTGCAAACCTCGTACTTGGTGTGTAAGACTTGAGAAGTTTGCCCTCTCTCTTGGGTGCAGTATTGCTGCTTCTGGCAGCCGAAAATTCAACATTATGCTGCTCACATCCTAAGAACAGCTCAAGAAAATCTGAGTCAAAGTTCGGGGAAAAAAAAGTTAGCTGCTTTCTCTTGTTTTCAGTGTTCATATTTTCAGCTTTTCCACAGCATGGCTAGGAGTCTATTTGAAAAATAAAATTTGAGAGCAGAAGCTGTATAATAAATACTATTGCAATGCTGGGTGTGTCTAGGCCATAATGTTAAATTCATTCTTCTTGTCGCGTCCTTCAAAGCTCCGCTGAGCTTGGCCCCTCCCTGGTTGTCCTCCCTGCCCAAAGGGGCCTAACCCCTGAGCTTCGCTGCTCTTCCCACCTTTGTCCCTTCTCCTGCCAGCTCCTTGCACAACCGTCTCCACCGCACTCCTGCTCAGCACAGCTCTTCCCCTTCACCCTCTCTACAGTGCGGTCTCTTCTAAAGATCAGTCAGAGTGAAGACATCTGCTTCTTGTTTTCCTAATTTCCCTTTTTGTTGTCTGTCTGCCTTTAAACATGAGTTCTTCCATAGAGAGATGGTGCAAAACTCAAACTGCGGGTGCTCATAATGATGTATATTTTGTATAAGCTTCAGTCTGGTAGATCTGCCCTGTGTTCATCTGCACAACCCTTAGAGCAGCTGAGGTTGCTTTTCTGCTCTGACTCTTTGTAGCAGGTGTCAGACAACGGGTAAAGACTCCAGGGACAATCTCTGCTACAGAAGTTCGTATCCTGGAGCCAGCACAATTTCATGAGCAATATCCCGAAGGACAGGCCAAGGGATGTGTCTTTCAGTCCAATATGCAGTTTTTACATTTTCACACATAGAAAGCCTGCAGTCAAGAACCAGAAATGTGGTATCAGCAATGGAACCCAGTTCATTAAAGATTCAAATCAATGGAAACAACAGGACGTATTATTTATCTACGCCTTGAATCAATCTGACTACTATGCATAATGATCTTAATTAGAAAAGTGAGCCGAAGCAGGAAGACAGTCTGTCTCCTGGCTTTTAAATTATCATGCCCCTATCAGCATGCTTGGGTAACTTGTAATTAGGGACAAAGGTTACACATAATTTTATATGCTGAAAAACCGGTTTTATACATGTCATTTCAAAAAATATTTAAGAAATAGATATGAGTTGCTACCCGTATTATGCTTTCATTTTTTGCTACTAGATTACTACTTTGCACTAATTAGTTGATGGTCTCAAGAAATACTGATAGAAGCTTTGCATTTATATATAGCCTGGATACTAATAAGTAACTAGTAATAGCAGTATCAGTCTTTGTACAACTTCCCTCCCAACGTTCGGTAGCTTTTCACATCTCTGCTTCACCCGCATGGACAACGCAGCTCAGAAGAGCAGCGTGGATTGTCCAAAAGCAGAGAGTAAGCACCTCCCCGTTCAAAAACGTTACTGGCACGTTGCACCAGTACACCCAGAATTATACCAATATAGACCCCTGTGCAGTCAGCCAATCTTCTTTCCTGGCTTATCTTCAACTGCTGCCATCAAAAGTGTTCTGATTTTGACAAATTGGCAGAGTCCTGTGATTACACTTTCCTTAACGTTTATTTTGAACGGCTGTAACTAGAAAACAGAAGACCTAACTCTGAGGTCCTGCCTCATCAAAGCAGTTGCTTCCACGCTTAATTTAAACTAGTTCTGCAATTTAGTTAAGTCCATCGAGCAGGCCCATTGCCTGCTCACAGCGTGGAGTCAAAGACAGCACCGCCCTCGGTAAGAGCAATGCATTATCTTCTGAACTGGAACACAAGTCTTCCTGTTTTACCACAGACACAGCTACCCTGATTTTTTTCAAGGTAGTATTTCATCTTAGAAAAAGATCAAACTCTTTCCATCACAAGAAATAGCCCTGCTTTCCCAGAACTCTATTTCCACAAACAAAAAACATGGAAATTAAAATCACAAATAGGATCTGTTTCATCAAAGTATTAGCTACATTTCTGTGAGGCTGACAATCACCTTTTTAACATGTCAGGGATTATATGCGTAATTCTCTTTAATGGGTGATACAAATGTTCATCCCACACTGAAAAAAGATCACAGTTGGTATGAGTAATAACTTTTTTCTTGAACATAAACAGTTCCCCTCTAGCTCTGTACATATCCTCCAACATCAATGTAACCACAGCTGTCAAGGCAGCCTCACCTCTATGTATATTTTAGCTTTAATTTTTTCCCATGCTTTCACTCCACGCAGATTTCTTTTTTTTTTTTTAAAGGGGCCTAAACCTGTTCTCCAGTTTTGTGGGCAAATTCACTGCAATAACAGATCTTGGTGTTTAGACATCTTTAAACACTATTATTAGCGTGCAAGAAATTAGAGCCCTACATCAAGATCTGGAGGGTTGGTGTGATTTTTTTTTAATTGAAAGTGAATTTCAGACCATAGTTTCCCTCATTCAAGGATCTACAAGTACTTTACATAGTTTAAAGAGTTCTTGTGGCCTTCTTTTGTACAAGCAGCAGCGCAGTTCCCCTGCCAGCAGCCTCTGCACAGCCTCAGCGGTCACCAGCCATGTGCACCAGGCCAGGCGATGCCAGGGAGAGGATGCAGCTCTGTGCAGGGCCATGGCTGGGGCTGGAGGGACATGTGTCCCCTCTGGTCCCCAAGACACCGCAGTGGGGAAGGACCTGTGTGTCCCCTCAGTGAAGCAACCCACATACCCTTGAACCACCCATGTTCCCTCGNGTACTTCAGTCTGTGCCTGTTGCCCCTCACCCTATTGCTTGGCACCACGGAAAGGAGCCTGGTCCCATCCTCTCGACAACCACCCTTGAGATATTTATAAGCATCGATAAGATCCTCTCTCAGCCTTCTCTTCTCCAGGCTGAACAGACCCCGCTCTTTCAATGAAGTTTTCAATGTCCCCTCAGCGGTGCAGCACCCGTGTCCCTTGAGTGAAGCACCCCATGTCCCCTCAGCACGGCGCTGCCGCCGAGCCGCGCAGACACCGCGGGCAGCACCTCGAGCAGCGCGGGGCGCAGCGGCCCCTTCGCGCCTCCGAGCCGCCCCGCAGGCGCCCTCCGGGAGGGGAGGCAGCCAGGCCGGGGCGGCCCCGCTTGGGCTCCGGAACGCAAGTGCCAGGGCTGCAGTTTCCAGGCCGGGCCTCCCCGCGGTTGCCACAGTGCGGGCCCCGGGGCGGCTGCCGGCATGGACGAGGAGGCTGCGGTGCGGCCCGGCCCGGGGAGCGGCGGGGGCGG
>VWYH01008306.1:169941-210270 GCA_013399365.1 Pampusana beccarii
CAAGGCCCTGAGCGGACTCCTCGGCGTGGCGGGCTCGGTGCTCGGCAGCCGGCGGGGTTTGCCCGGCCGGGGCCGGTGCGGGGCCACCCCCGGGCCCCGCGGGAGCTGCCCGAGCCCAGCACGCTCGAGGGGGATGCTTCTGAAAAACACTTCTAAACATCTCTTGTTTCCCCTCTTTTCTCCTTCCTCCTCTGCTTTCTCCGAGAAGAGTCCCGTTCTCCCGGCATGTCTCTTCACCGGCCTATGCAGCCTGTCTTCTGCTGCTTGGGTCTTCACAGTTCTAGAAATTTATTTTTACTTTCATCTTCTGCTCTCTGCTTTTTGTCTCTGCTTCCATTTCTGATGGGTGGGGTTTTTTCAAGCCGTGTCATGTGTGGATTATTATTCCCCTTGTACTAAAGTTCACATACACGAGAGCTGGTGCATGCCAGCTAAAGTTATTTGTTCACAGTTATCTATAATTGCTAGCAAATGCTCTGATTACTTGTTATCTACCCAGTGCTAATGTAAAGGGCATAAATATTCTCCTCTCTGAATAATCTCAAATGCTGTGAAGCAGCCTGGTAATAGTGCCGTTTGTTTTACTTGGACACCTTTGGAACTTTTGTTTGTTTCCTTTTAGAGAGACTTTAATGAACGCTGTGCTCAATGTTCGGAAGTGAACTGGGGTCTCACTGATGGAGGCAGATTTTATTGCAGATCTTGCCACAATGTTACTGAGGTAAAAGGATAAGTTACTGGCCTTAGAAAAGGTTTATTTTCATTGTTTCTTGGTTTCATATTAAAAAAAAAAATTTCCTCTTTGGCATTAGTATTGGCAGTATTGTGGTTCTTCCTTTTTTATGCTTTACTTGACACTGTTTAATGGTCCCTGAAATCACAAGTGCACTGAGCCACCTGAAGATGCTGTGTTGCTGCAGCTATAGTGCCGCTGTGCTGTGTGATGTCTTAGAGATATTGCCTGGGCGCTGCTGTGCTTCAGTACCTACCAGTCTAGACAAGCCCTGATGCACGTCCCCTGAATGTCCAGAATAGTATTCTCTATGATTTCTGAATGAAAATTTCAGGATGTTCTGTCTCCTTTTGGTTTAGTGTTACACTCTGTTAGTGTTTTATGATGAGACAATCTGTGCAAGTTAGGCCTGACTTTTTTTCTTGCTAAGATGTATTCCTGTTTTGCAGAGAACTACAGAAGTTATAAACACTGATTTTGTTTCTAATACGAGAGTCCAGACAATCTCCAAAGGTTCAAGAAAGAAGGAAAAAACTGGTGTGTATGAGTTTCCCTCTGTATTTTGCAGAAGAATGGCTGTTCAGCCAGGGTTTAGCTAGCCCATTATGTCTTTGGCAGTGGCCAAAAGTAGATAGCTTGGAAAAACTGTAGGAACAAAATACATCTCCCAAATCCTGTCAGAACCTTCAGCAGTCACCTTTGGTGACTTCCTGAGCCACAGGTGACCTCTGTGAGCCTGGTCGTGGGTTTTTTTTTTTTGCGTTGAACGGAGCTACGTGTTACTTATTGCCACTTTGGTTTGTGGAAGGCAGTACTCACTGAAGATGTTGGTGGTGTGCATTCAGACGTGGTGATCCCCTTTGCTCCTTCTTTATGATGGCTGTCACAAAACCAGAAAAGCTGTCTGTCTCAGTGTGATGTGCTGGTGGTCCAGCTCTTAGAATATCAGTCTGGCTTGCATTACAGGTGCTTGGTCCTGTAACCTACACACAAACTTACATGGAGGAGACTTCATGCAGTTACAGTAGCTAAACCAATGTTACATCTTTCATCCAGAGTCATTTCTATACTTCTGATTTCCTGATTCAGAAGAATAGTAGTCATTATGTGTGATGATATATATCGTAAGGCTGTTACAGTAAGGCTGCTGCTGAAGCTATGCATATATATACTGTGATGGCTGGATAATTGTTTTACTGTTGTGGCCACTTTCAAAAAGCAAAAATGCATATCAGTGCTAAGTGAAGCATGGGTTTGTTTTGTCTCTGACACACTGGCCTATCTTTGCTCTACTGCGGTGTCAGTGGATTCCGATAATACATTCATTTGAAAAGAACAACTTGTGTGTAGGTGAAGGGAGGAGTGAAAAGCAGAACAACCTCAACACCTCCACTTGTCTTTATCCTGTATTACTGCTAAAGTCAGAGCTGTGTACCACTCCGTGCTTTTTATTTCTCCTGTTATGAAGGTCATGAGCCATCCCCCAGGCTTCTTAAGATAGAAACTCTTAGCTTCATACAGTCCCTTCTGTGAGTGCAGTTATGTCATACTGTGGCAGCTTATTTTCAGGCGTTTATAGGAGTAAACTTTATCTGCAGTTAGCAGTTAAAGCCAACATCATTAAAGCAGGGCAGAAGCTTTGGGCAGATAACCTCTAAGCTGGTGAGATGCAAGGTGTTATTCGAAGGAAAAATAATGAAGAACAGGTGCGGAGGGAATGAAAAGGAAGTTGAGAAATGCAGAAAAAATGCCTAAAACCAAAAGCCTGTAGAAAAGGAGAAGTAACTGTAGAGAGGTAGGTGTGAAAAGTAAATGCAATGCAGTCTGAGGAAACAGTGAATAGATTGGAGCAGGCCTGCTCCTTATGAAATTCATGTTTTGCTGAGGTTTGCTAGAAGCTTGAAATATCTGAGAAAGTTTCTTTCATTTAAATGTATGTGTTTCTGTGGGAGAGAATGGTGAAGAACGTGGTGATATTGGTTGTTTTTTGCCTGACTCACCACCATAATGTGTTCCAGTTTTCTGTGCTGGGGATGGGAAAGAAATGGTCATATTTATTTTTTTAATGACAGGTTGTTGGTTATTTTAAAACTGGTCACTTAAGAACTCTCCACTCAATTGCCACACTCGAAATTACAGTGAAATATATTATTGTTGGGAAATGTGTGGAGAACTGTGCTTGTTCAGTAGTTTTTCTTCTTGATTAAGACTGTGAATAAATGGAACTTAATGGAGTATTCAGTGTAGCTGGTTTATCCTCTAGAATCTGAAATTATTTAATAGAGAGATATGTCTCTGTCCTAATACCAAGAGAACAGAATATTAAGTGGAAATAAGTGTGCATAAGGTTGAAATAACCCAAAATAACAAAATTTTTTTTTTTCTTTTTCTTAGATGGAGGCTGTGAATGGTATGTTTGTGAAGGCTTTCAGCTTGTACTCAAGAAACAAGCTGAAGCTTTGGAAGCATTAGGAGTATGTCCACAAATGAAGGTATGTAGATGTCAGTGTGAGTTGTGCATGCTCTGTACACACACTGTGTGTGTGTGTGTGTGTGTGTGTGTGTGTGTGTGTGTGTGTGTGTGTGTGTGTGTTACAGGACCTGCTGTTTCAAAAGACTGTAATTTTTAAAGTGAATTGAACAACTCCCTGTTTAAAAACATTGAGCATATGAAAACAAACTTAGCTTCTCTGGTAATTTGAAAACATAGTTAATAAATGACAATTAGTAAAATTAGAGGTGGAACATTATTCATATTCCTGAGTTAGAAATTATGCTCCATTCTCTTAGCAATTACTGATCTTGTAAACTTTGTACTAATGACTATCCATTTGTATTTATCAGGATGAAATTCTGTGCAATTTTTGGAGGCTTTACCTTCAGAAGACCAAACAGGCATATTGTGACAGACCAGATGGGGAAACTCTCCAAGCATTATCTGTAAGTGATAGTATCTTTTTAAAAAGCAACAACAGAAACCTACTTTGTACAGGCTACATATCTAGCTTGTATTGATGTCAATTCAGCATGGAAGTTTTCTTCTAAACAGGGTTCGCCTTGTCCGTTTTATTGTTGGTGTTTTTTTTCCTATTTCAAGAGAAAAATAATTCTCCAAGTATGGAAAACTGCTTATTTAAAAAAATTTCTTTGTCTTGACATAGATAGTCAGTAGATAGAGCAGAAATTACAATACCAAATGGATCACCAGTTACCATCCTTTCCTGCCTGCTCTCTTGAAGTCGGTTATTTAACCAAGCTTTACTTCTATGTATTGCCAACTTCCTCGTCACTGTAGCAGACTGAAATGTAATGTAATCACTAGAACTCTTCTTATCTGGAGAAATCCTTTAAAAATACCTTTTTTTGCAGGGTTTCTTAACATACTGGTGATTCATAGAGAAAGTAAAAATGTGAACAGTTTCGGTTTAAACTTAATTTACTGTTGATCTTGCATCTGTCCCGCTTTATTTGGTTTCTTCAGACTGAAACAGTAACTAACAGTGACTTATTTACAAAAGCAGGTGTGCAACAGCAGTACTGATGCGGAGAGTGAACCAGAGACACCCAGCCTCCTTCACTTGTTGTCTCTCTCTGAAAGTGAGGGGGATCTACAGACCGATTCCAGCTTCATCTCATCAACTAGCAAGGTCTCAGGTAGGACCAATGAACTGAACTGTCTGGAAACCACTCTTGTACAGCTTTTTTATATGAATTATGTGCAGTGTATTCATGTACAATGAATTGGAGGAACTGTTTGGGAAGTGTGAAGTTTTCAGTTCTGTTTGCCACTTTATGTTCTACCAGAAATAGAAGACTTTTCTCCCCAACCCCTACCCAAGGAGACAAAAGTTGAACAGGACCTGGAAATACAATGGGAAATGCAAGAGGAAGTTCTGTTTCAGAACAAGTTTGCTCCACGCCTCCTGTTTGGAGTGGGGAAAAAATTGCTATTATATTTGTAAAGCTAGATGTTTACAAACATGTTAGCTTTGAACAATAAGCACTTGTTCAGCTAATAGCAGAGCTGTCAGTTGTGACTTTGATATTAAAAAAAAAAAACAAACAAAAAAAAACTTTGTTCTTTTGGGGATGGTATTTTTTTTTTCTGTCCCGTAGATACTTTTAGCTTTCTAATATTTTTCCTTACAGTATTTTTGGTACTTCTGTGTCTTTTATCTCTGCATTCTTTTTACTACTTTCCCTATAACCCCTTCTGTCAAAAATCTTTTAGCATTCCATCAGTTTCTCCTTTCTGTTCACAATATCAACTTGAAAATACTTAAAAATCTGTAATTAAAATGTTACAGAAAACTGGAGTGTTTGATGCTATTGGGCAAGTGTAATGCCAGTCAATGCTGCAATGTCTGATAGTGGAAATACATTTCTAGGCAGATTTGAAAGCTTCTGCTTGCATTTTAAACTTCTGATGGTTTTTCTTTTTTTGCTTTATTCTTTGCTTGTCTTTTCTTGTCTCTTTCAGTGTTTCTTTTTCTCTGTTAGGTACTGTCCTCTTTATATCCCTTTTCTGTTTTTCTGTGATATTGCCTGTATACCCTCAGAAGAATGCAATCTTTTTCTTTCATGTTTTTCTCCTTATTTTGTGAAGTCCAGAAATGGAATCAGAATGAGAAACTTGATCATCTGCAGTTAAAAAAAATCCACACAGAATTAGAGAGGGAGAAAAAGAGGCAAAACTGGTGGCACTTATGAAGGTAGATAGTCTTAAGATAGGCTATAATATAATGTGCTCTTGGTCTGTTTTTTTCAGAGATTGAATTCAGCTTTAAGTAGTCATACTGATTTCACTAAAAGCTCTTGAAATGGATTAAGAGTCACTAAAACTACAGTTCAATGAAATCAGACAAACATAGGACTTGTTTTGTGTATTGAAATTTAACACAGGTAAACTAGAGGCATTCTAATTGATTAAAAATCATTGTGAAGATTCATGGGTTTCCTTTTCTTTGCTGTTTTTACTGAGCTGTTATTGCTACAGACTGGAAACCTCAGCACCCTTTTTTTTCTCAGGGGCTTGTCCATTGTGCAAGCGTTCTTTTGTTGTTTTAATTTTTGTGTGTGTGTGTAGGGTTAATAGCAAATTTGACTCAGTATAGCACCGAGATATTGCTAGAGAAGCCTGTTGAACTCTTAGGTTATTACATGTGTGTAACTGTGTTGTCACGCCTTGCATAAGCTGGAAGAAGTAAAAGGAAATTGTGTGCCATCATTAAGGCCGCAAATATAATGAGGATTATTTTAAACTGAGTTGAATGTGAAATTAATAATGAAGTTTCAGTCGTGAGGTTGCCTCTAAGCACAAGTATTCATGTAAAAGGTGAAACTAGGAGGGTTAAGTGATGTTCCTGTGTTTGTTCTCCGGTGAACCTGTACCAGACAGACCTTGCAGGATGCTGTCATCTGGACCTTGTCTTGGTCTGTGCCAGGTGTGTGTTTGAGCCAGTTCTTCTAACCTGTTGCCGCGTCCCTGCTCTTTTAGGAGCCGGTAGGTGGCATCAAAGACCAAATCTGGCTCAGGAACACGATATTTGCAGTTTCTGTCTTCATACTGCCTGGCAGTGGGCACTGGACTGCCCCACTGACCGCTGTCACCTTCCAGGCTTGGTTGTCACCTGCCAGCATGACCACAGAGCTGAGCTGCACAGCTCTCCCAAGTTTTAAACTGTTTTTTGCAGGCTGCTTGCCATGGCCCCACAGCTCCCAGCTGGGGAACTGTGCATCCAGCCCTCGCTGTTCTGTCTGAACAGGTGAACGGTCTGTGGGGAAACACAGTGAGAAAATCACTACAGAATCCATGCTGATATTTTGTGCTGCTGTGCTTTAAATACAAAACATTTCCATTCGTTCTACCTGGGTCATGCTGTAGGGAAGAGAGGCTTTTCTGTTTTTTCTTCCTCCTTCCCTGAACTCCCAGGTTTCACTGCTTAAAGGTTCCTAACTCATAAATGACTCCCTTAAATTAAATTTCTCGTTGCTGCTGCTTTTGGTTTTCAGTGATTCATCTCAGTAGGGAAGTAAGAAGGCTTGGTTGATTGTTCTTGGTTGTTTTTTTCCCACCTTCTTCAACATTTGCTATATTTTTGTTCTAGAGGTGTTTTCTTTTTTATTTAGTGTAGTTATGTTATTTTAAAAGAATATTTACATTTCCACAGTTAGAGATTATATGGCAGATGGTTACATACCTTAACCTCAGTAAAATTTCTGCAATGTAAATAATGTTTATATTAAAGTCCTGACTATGAAGTTTAAAACTCTCTTTTAATCCTTAACTCCAAGGCATTGATTTAAGCACATTGAATTTTCCCTTGCTTCCCCACTGTTCCTTTATCTCTCAACTGGAAAACAGTATTTCTAGCTCATAAGTACTGTTAGTGGTATGCTGGATAGGAGTTCATGTCCTTCTAGAACTCCAGGTTTAAGTGTAGTTCCCAATAAAAGTTCTGTTTGGATGGGTACCAGAGTGAGTTTTGTCTCTTCATATGATCCAGTGTCTTAGTCAAGTGAAGCAGCAGTTTATGAAGCAGGTTGGCATCTTGTATCGTGAGAGATGAATAAATTAGAGTTAACTGTTTAGCAGAATAGTACACAAACTACCCAGCTACTCAAAGTAATGATTTCAAAATGCTACTAGTTGCTGAACAAGGGTCCATGTATGTTCCTTTATCTTGTTTCCTCTATACCATGGACCATGTGTATGTCTTATCAATTACTTTTTTTCTTTTCTGTTTTTAACATAAACACAAGCAAGCACCTCTGTATGCTCTGGATCAGTAGATGGTAGCTTGTATTTCATGAAGAACCAAAAGGAGAAGCTGAGGATGACGATGCCAATGACCCTTTCGTTTTGTTACATGGCGTTACTCTGGTTGAGAGAACCAATGACATTATCTGATCTCTTAAGGTATGTTTAGTCTCTAGTGAAATATTCGTTGTTTTTGTACATAATACATTTTTTTTTTGAAGTTAGATCTGTACTCTTGCTCTTTACTAATTTGCTCAGAAAAAGTGAGAATTTCTCTCTATTTAGTTGTCTTATCTTTACTTTGACATAACAATTTGTGCTGCTGCTTTTGGAGAATATTCTCTCTGTTGCTTGCGATGAATCTAAAAGACCTGTAAGGGAGAAAGTTTTGGAGATAAAGAAGTTTTTATCCTTCTCTTTCACGATTTCTTAAGATTCACTGGAGGTGTGTATGGTCACAGTTCTGCTATTCTTGCTGTTGTCAGCATGCCAGAATTAAATGAGTAAACATTCTCCGGCACTTACATCAGTGTGCTCATACAAAAAATACCAGCAGTATATAGTGATATGAAAGGTAGTTAAATAGCTTCACACAATGGAGTTGGGCACAGAAACTAGTATAGGAAGTCTTTTTTCACCCTCATATCTTTGTAATTATCAGAGTTTAGAATGATACAGCATTTAGCGTAGGAGAAATAAAATGTTCTGATAGTAGGGTTTGATGCTAAATGGAGACCGTCAAAAGTATTGCTGACAGTGCCGTTCCCATCTCCCCTCTACAAGGCTATGAATACATTCCTTATTTACTTCCAGTCTTGTCAGTGTTTAAGAGGCATTTGGACAATGCCCTTAACAACTTGCTTTAGCTTTTGGTCAGCAGTTGGACTAGGTGATCATTGTAGGTCCCTTCCAACTAAAATATCCTGATCTATTCTATTCTACTTGAGGAATGAAAAATAATTCAGCTTTTCTTGTTAGTAATAAATATTTGACATCAGGCCCAAACAGTTTAAATTCATGAATTCTTAGGTCTTCCGTGGAAGACCTTTTGTGTATTGATACACCTTTTTAACCAGTGTTGAAATTCTGTAGGGCAAAAAATGTTACTTTGCTAAAATTTAAGGAACAGAAAGACTCAAGTAACTGTACGTTGGCAACTCGAATTGCAAACTTGGACAAAATAAACTCAAAACTGATTCAAAATTCAGTTGATATGGTAGATTTCAGTTCTTTATTTTTTATTTTTCAAATATGTAACCTGGGAGCTAAAAGGCAAGGCAGGGAGGACATCATCCCCACCTGCGGTACATCTAACTAGTACTGCTGCTGAAAGTGTGACAAACGCAAGGGAAGTTTACCCCAGAGCCTGATCTGCCATCGTGGCCTCTCTCCTCTGCAGAGCCAAGTTCCATCTGCGCTTTTCTAGCTTTGTACAGGCTTTCTGAGAAGGATGGGATTTGAAGAATGCTGTTTTGCAAGTAATTTTTTAAAAGGGGAGGTTTGTATCTCTCGAATACAGTAGTTAATACGAGCTAATTTATTTCTGTGCAAAACAGTGTTTAACCCTGTGACTAAATTTTAGTGGGGGGCTGTTGCCTTCATTGTTCAGAATTCCACGAACCACTGCATGTTTGCATAACCGGGCATGCTGTTGTTGCATAAAAGATGCTTGTAAAATGTTCAGCAAAATGCCACAGTTTTCAGAGTTCAAACTAGCAGCCTGCAATACAGGAGTATTTATTGAGTGGATTAAGAAATAGACCTACTGACTAGGATCTTCCTACGGAAATTCTGTAGGAGTCAGAACTACCATAGCGTACTCTGTATTTTTGTCAATGGTTAGAAAATAAATACATATTGTGTCTGGTATTGTTTGTATATAGCAAAAATCCAAGTAGTAAATTACAATTACTGCGATGGAGCAAATGGTTCACAGTAGATAATTATTGCTTAGCCTATCTTGTTTGGAGAGAAAAAATAATAATGAAATATCTATTCTTTGGTTACTGAATTGTGGAAGCCGTTTCTGGAAAACTTGTGGCATCATGTGAGGGACACACATCCTCACAAGTTCCTGTCTTAGTACGATGGTGTAGTTTGAAAAAACCAACCAACCAACCAAAAAACCAACAACCAACCAAACAACAACAAATCCAGCTATCAAAGTCAACTGTTAAGAGGAAAAGTGGATTGCGTTGTTTGTGTATTAATGGTATATTGTTGTATTTGGCACTTTAGAAATTGGGGACTGCAGGGAAGATCCAGGAAAATGATTCAGAACCTGGAGAACATCCTTTGTATGGAGGTACTTAGGAGATGAGTGCGTTTGCTTGAAAGGATTTAGAGGAAACGTGAAAAACATAGAGGAAACAGTAAAAAAAGCTGGAAGAGGAGAGGGGGAAAAAAAAATCAAATATAGCAGAGAAAGGCGTAATCAGAAACTAGTAATTGGAAACTGAAATAAGATTATTTGAATAAGGTATCATTTCATTAGATACAATTCATGCAACAGTTTTAAAAGTGGGTAAATCAGAATGATTCAGTGACTTAAAATGCACTGAACATATGAACTAAGTTAAATGCAGAAACTGACATTTAAAAAAATGTCATTTGTATTGCTAAGTTTTGCCGTGATAACGATAGTTATATAAGACTGTAATTACATTATCATGCTTCCCTCCCTACCCTTAAGGTCTTTGCCTTTCACAAGTTTGATGAAGAAGGGGAAAGAATTTTAAATTGCATGAACTACCATAAAATGCTTGTTTTCTAACTTCTGAATATTTAAGTTTTAAAAATCAGACAATGTTCACATTTTTGCATGCATTAAGATACACAGATCAAAATAGTGACAGACCAGAGATGAAAACTATGCAGAAAAAACATTAGGTATGCAGCATTACCTTTTAAATCTTTATACACAAATTGTTTTATTTAAACCAGCTGAATTATAGTTGTACTTAAAGTTCTGCCTTGTTTTTTCCTCAGTTTGGTGTTCTCCCTACCCTGAAGTCAGCTGACTGCTGCTCCTCCCTTGTGATACATGCTTAGGCACTATAGTAGGGCAGTCTGCCAGCTTTTGAAGGATTTACAACACCAGAAATATACTCCTCCTTGTTACTTGACACACTTAGCAGAAAAACACTACAATTACCTCCTCTGACAGGGACATTTTTGTTTAAAAATAACATTTATAGCAACGTTTTACTCAAGTCTGTGCAACACATTAAATCCTTTTCCATTGTGAATAATGTCACAAAATCCCTATGCTGCATGTTATTTATCTAAATAATGAGTAAAATTGTTGGCTTGTGGAAAAAAGTTTCAAGATGCTAGACTTTGAGATTCTGAGAACCAGTGCTTTTCAAATGGGGTTCTACCCAGCCGTCCTGGCAAGACCAAACTTGTAATCAGTTTGTGGCATTACTGTGTGGCTTTAACAGATGCATCATTTCCTCGTAGCATGCAGAGGACCTTGGATTTTTTTCATTCTTGGACCTTACTAATGTATACTGCTGCTGTAATTAAAAGAACACAGACTGTGTACTGTATCTGCCAGTCAAGTTTTCAGGCACTTCACTGATACAACAGTCTCACAAGTGTTTTGATCATCTGTCTGTTAAATGAAAGGTTTGGAAGAACAGCAGATGGAAGAAACTGTTCTGAAGTGCTATTCCAAATCTGGGCTTTTGGAGTAAGTGTTTAAAACCCGAATCGTCAGCACATTATATTCATAGTAGGGTATTTACACCGTTTCATGTATTTTTAGAACATAAAAACAACTTTGAGCCTGAGAAAGAAGAGCATTCTTTTGTATGGAGATAGTAGTTTCAAGCTGGGAAGGATGCTATTATTTCTTAAACAGTTACGACGCTTTGACATGGCATAGCCAAGTCAGTGGAAACTTTTTTTTTTTTTAAAACCATTTTGATAGACATTGCTTGTTTCTTGATTTGGTTCTAGCATCAGTTTAAGCTGATCTGAGTTTCAGTTGGCTTGGTTCTGCATAAACACTCCTGCTCTTTCTCTTGCCATGAGTGCATTCATCCAGTTCATGGTGTATTAGTTGAAAGAAACAGATCTTCAGAAAACTAATTTTGCAAAAGAAAGTTTTGCCGGACATTTCAGCGCAGGTTAATTTGCTTCACCACAGTCCATTTCCGCCTTGTGCTGGCAGTCAGCGGAGTCTGGAAACGTGTCTGGTTCAAATCAAACCCTGGAAAACAAAAGGCTGGTTTTCAATCTTAGGCTCTTTCCGAGAAGTCACACAGGTGCTTTTGTCAGCAGGGAGGGGTGCGTGGCAGCGACTGGAGGGTGGGATTCCCCGCTGCAGAGGCAGCAAAGCTGCTGGGGTGGTTTGGCTGCAATTGCCACCACACCCCAAGGAAGGTCCGGATTGTTTGTCCTCTTACATCTGCTGTTGTGCTGGCTCAGGAGGTTGCTGCCCTCGGTGTGTTGGTACCAGCTCTTCAGATCTGAAAGCTGATCGTGTGATTGCACCTTAACGCGTGTCAGTCAAAGCTTATCATCAGCTGAGCCAGTAATGGGCCACTGCTGCTGAAAGAGGAAGATCTTGCTTCTCTTTCTTCTCTCCTCCTGCCTATGTGATGCAGCCCATTCTCTCTGCCAGCTCTTGCACTTGTTAGGAGCCATCTATGAGCCTCCTCAGTTTGTTAGATGATGAGGAACAAACCGCTCTTTCTTGCCGTAGCGTGATGGGTAGTCTGCTGCTGCTATTATGAGTTACACTTGTGGAAGAAGATCATAGAATCATAGAACAGTTTGGGTTGGAAGGGATCTTCAAAGCTCACCTAGTCCAGCTCCCCTGCAATGAGCAGGGACATCTTCAACCAGGTCAGGTTGCTCAGAGCCCCGTCCAGCCTGGCCTGGAATGTCTCCAGGGATGGGGCATCAACCACCTCCCTGGAAAACCTGGGCCAGTGTTTTACCACCCTCATTGTAAAAAATTTCTTCCTCATGTCTAGCCGGAGCCTCCCCTCTTTTAGTTTAAAACCATCACCCCCTGTCCTATCTCAACAGGCTCTGCTAAAAAGTCTGTCCCCATCTTTCTTACAGGCCCCTTTTAAGTACTGAAAGGCCGCAATAAGGTCTCCCCGGAACCTTCCCTTCTCCTGACTGAACAACCCCGAGTCTCTCAGCCTGTCCTCACAGCAGAGCTGTTCCAGCCCTCTGATCATCTTGGTGGCCTCCTGGCCCCTCTCCAACAGGTCCATGTCTGTGCTGTGCTGAGGGCTCCAGAGCTGGACACAGGGCTGCAGGTGGGGTGAGGATGGTGAGCACCAGGAGCACACAGCCAGGCCGGGAGAAGGGAAGTACGACTGGTTATGTTGAGCTTTTAGGTTGGCTCAATCCATTCTGTGAAACCATCCCTCAAGTTTGAATTCTTCAATTTAGTGCAGCTGGCCTTGACTAAAATGAGTTGAGGAACTGCTGTGCAAGGACAAGCAACTGGTGCTGGGTTTGGAGGACAACCTTACCAAGCACGTGGACCAGTGCGCTCCTCCAGTCGGGGTGGGGAAATGCTGTCTGCGCTGGTTGAGGAAAGCTACTGAAATTTTGTTAGCAAAATGTACATCACAATTTGATTAGGAAGTATTGTGCGGCGCCTTTCAACTCTTCACTTAAGGGACTAGTACACAGAGCTTCAGAATAAAAAGGATTGGGCGATGTGATTTTTCAGATTGCTGCTGATTTTCAGAAGTTATTAGAAATGGTGAGTTAATTCTAACTGAGAGACAGTTTTCATTAAGAAATGTGCTTTTCGTTTTAATCCCGGTTTGAATTCAATTTTTAAATTAAACTGACAATTCAGTTGAGAATGTTTTAAAAACAAAAAAATGTAAACTTTGCAGTAACTAGCCTTTAAACAGAATTATAGTTGACTTCAGTAGATACACACGATGTAACAGGCAGCCGGTTGTGGTCAGGGCACCGCACTCGTGAGGGAAAGTCAGCTTGTGCATGGCCATGGGCTCAGGAGGGAGGTGGATCCTGCTCAGCAGTGGCTGCTCTGGCTGTGAAGATGTTGTTCTGCCTTAGGTTGGTATGTTTTGGGGTTTTTTTTTCCCTTCTTTCCGCCTCCCCTGACACATTTGCAGTGCAAGTGGCAGATTGCTGTGCTTGCTTTATGGGGAACTCGGTGTTCCCGCCCGTGGGACTGGATCCAGCTGTGGATTGAAGTGTGGAGGTGTTGCCCCACACGGGTGCAGATGCAGAGCCCACTTTTACGACCACTAGTAACCCAGGAGGCACTTGTGCGGAGATCAGAGACCAAGAAGTTACTCATCTACGTAGCAAGATCAGACAGATACTGCGCAGATGGGGGTTTTGGCAGGAGAGAAAATTGTTTTCCAGTCTCCAATATGATTTAAAGAACAGTGTCTTTCTGCTAGAAATGTTAACTTATTCCAGTTTAATGTACTCTTTTAGCGAAATTCTTTGGAGAAGGGGAGACAGGAAGGTAGTTCCAGCTCAGTGCTATGGGAAACCACTAGTATGCTTTAATCTGGAATGGGAGTAGTGTCTGTGCTCTTTTGAGGATCTGTGCTTGTTCAGCGCTGGTGTTGCCTGCTGTGAATGTCGGCTAAGATGTTAGATAAGAGCGGGGGTTTGGTGTGGTGGTGGCTTTTTAGGGAAACCTGTTAAGTCCCATCTTATGTATACACATGAAAAAGTCAAGAAAAATCCCAAATAATGCTGTCAAGCCAGTTTTTAACCAAAAATGCATTATTTGGGTGCAAATTAAAAAAATGTATTTATTAGTATACAAAATAATTTCTAATCATATCTGAATAATACTTAAAAAAAAATCAGAATACAGATGTCATTAGTGGGGTTTCAGCTCTGCGTATCTGCTCACTGTTCTGTGACTTTCCTCACAACCACATTACCTGACTCAAACTCCTCCAGCAGAAATTGTGTTTTAAAAGTAAAATTTACTTAAAGCTTTAGAGTTTTGAAAAAAAAGAAATGCCATACCATTCAAAGGAGGCTTAAAGCAGTTTCAGAAATGCAGTAGCTGAAGAATGTGCAGAACAAACTCCATATAAGCGTGTTGATTGTGAGCTTACTGCCGTAACATTATTGTTTGTCAATCATATCTGAGCTAGAACTTGCAGGCCTGTTAAATGATTGAACTGGTTTTTGTCCTGTGGAGCATTTAGGGGTGTGTAACTTCAGATAGAATTGTTTAGGCAGTATAATACTGATGTTATTTCAAATCAGAAGTTGATTTGTGTATTAATTTTAGAATAAATGTATGCATTTATCGTAGTAAAACTATTTTGATTTGGTTGTCTTTTTTTTTTTTTTTTTTTAATGCAGGTTTGCTGTCGAAGGTCATATTCCGTATTTGAATGTTTTTCAGCATTTTCCGGAGAAGATGAAATTATATGGAGTTGATCTTAAGATCTTTTGCGTAGAGGTAATTATTTTCTGGAAAGGGAAAGATTTTTAAAAATGACCAAAACCTAGTCATCTTGTGATATTTAGAGGTTTTTTAGTCACTGTACTGATAAATCGATTAAATATATTCTTCTGTTGTAGAGTTCATGTTTTGCATTTTTGGAGCCTGTGCAGAAGCCAGTGCACTCTCTAACTCAGTACTTTAACTAGTTTTACTAAACTGATTACCTAAGTTAAAACAAAATCAATAAGTACTTGTGGAGTAAAAGGTATTCAGAACTGCTTTGGGAACCCTCAGAAATAGGATTTGGCTTAATGTCTAAGGGCACTATATTATCCTTTTTGGTGCTTATTTAAAATATGTCTTGAATTTGTTTGCAACTCCACATTCTTTTCATAAAATATGGGTTAGTTGCTGTCTCTTGATCTGTTTCTTGCTGTATTGGTTGAAATATATCAAACCTAAAATCTATACAAGGGGTTACAGCCCTTTTAGAAGCTGAATAGTGATGGACAGTCTTGAGTAAAAAATGTAAATTTCCTTTACTTAAGGTACTGCGGTAACAATTGCCCACCGATGGCATGTTGCAGAAAAAAAGGTTTATTATAGATATTTGAAGTGTGCAAAACTTAGCTTTTACGAACAGAAAGCAGCAATTCGGCTAACAGGAAAAGCTGGGGTTTGGTCTGCTGTGAGGTCTTTGCGGCCCAAGACCTCAGTAATGATGTTGTGAGTAATGTTACTGTTCTCCCATAGCTTATATTCAGCAGGTCATGAGTTGTTCAGAAGCTAATCAGTAGCTTTTTTTTTTGTTTGTTTATGTGACTTCTATCCTGTCTGGATGAATAAGAATTATGACCTCAAATTTAAAAAATCAGGAGATAAATTTAATATGAAACCTCTTGCTTTCTTCTTTTATCTCAGATATTTCCTTAATAGATAATATTCATCAGGTTGAAACATGGGTATAAACTTCGTTTCTTTTTAAATTCTTTTAATTTCGAGTCTCTCTGTCCTTCTTTGCCTCCATCCTTTGGAGGTGTTTTTGTCACTCAGAAATTGTTACACAGAACTGTTCACTGGCCTGACTAAATAAAATACACCCCCCGCCTCTCTGCCCGCCCCGGCTCTCCCAGAGCTGGTGGTTTGGATTATTCTGCTGTCCCTCTGTGAGCAGCTTCCACTATGGACTGTAGTGTGTCCTGATGTGGCAATGGGACTTCGCAACTTGAAAGCCACAAGCTGGTCAATTTAATCTTGTTCCACCTTTTATAGAAAAGAGCCACTTCACCCTCTGTCACTTTCCTTTTTTTCACAAACTGGGGAAAAAAAACCCAAACAAATCTGACTTTCCTTGTCTTATTGCTTATGATGAGTTTGTATCTAGTGTCATCTATTTAGCTTGCAGGAAATTGCTGATCTAAAAACTGAGTTTTTGTAACTTTTAACTTCCATCTTGCTTGTCTGTGATGCCGACACCTGGACCCTTCGCTTCCAAAGTATAAGTAGATATACACACTAATCGAGTAATCTCTTAACTTTGTTTTCGTTGAGGTACATAGGTAAAGTTCTGCAAGCTTATTGTACAATTTGTTTTCCAGCTACTCCACTATTATTGTGGCTTTAACTTTCTAGGAATATCTTCTCCCTTTCTTACCTTCAGTGTTCCTGTAGTAACACATCCTTAGTTTTATTTAGTTTTAACAGTTTTTACTACATCATTGGGCTGATAATTACAAAAACTTTAGTAGCTGAGTGTTTCAGAACTGATCTTGCTGATCATTGCAGCACTGAGATAACCAATAGTTTACTGTATCTAGTTCCGATGTCTGAGTTTTGAGAAATTCAGGAGATGGGGTTATTGTCCTGGAGCAGGAAGGCAGATTGTGTAATACTTCATCCAGAAAATACAGGATGCGTTATTTTCTTCTTGGTGTTCTGTATATAATATTTTATAGACAATTATCTTCAAAACCTTTACGGGCTTATGACTGTTAATAACCAGGCAGGTAAGATGCTCTAATGCCATTATTTGTTGTACTTCAGGTCTGGTGAATGTAAGCTGCAAACATGTTCTAAAATCTTGATAACTGACAGGACTACTCAATATGTCTCTTTTTTATTTTTAACAGATTTTTAGCGCGTTTAATTGTGTCCTGTGCTAATTCCCTACAGACTGAATTTGAATCAAGAAATAATTATGTCGTAGTGGCTTGAAGGATTTGAAGTCATACTAAGTATAATTTTATCAGTTAGGTACAGATAAAACCTGACTTGATAAGGCTCGTCATATAAAAACATTCTCAGTGGCTTGATGTGTGTTTTTCAGTAACAATTTCTGAAATACTCCAAATACACTGCATTTGTATGAGTTTGAAGATGTTATAGCTTTAAAAAATTAAATGCAACGATTATTACTCTAGGTGAGTCACATCTACTTTCTGTCTTTCTGTGTAGTGACGTGTGTATGTGTACATGCACAAGGGGGTTTTTAATGCCTTGTCATTTAGTAGTAGTATTTCCTACACAAGGAATGTGACTAGTCTCAGGCTTCCCACCTGATGAACCTCTGTGCTGTGTAATACAGGAATGGAGTCCGTATCACTGACAATTTTTCCCTGTCCTGCATACAATTTTGCAATTAGAGGTGATTGCAGCATCTGTCATACAAGGAGAGGCCGAGAGCACTGAGATTTTTATCTGTGAGAAGGCTGGAGAGGATTTCAGTGATGTGTATAAACCCCCAATGGAAAGGAGAGGGGATGGGGTCAGTCTCTGCTCGCCGGTGCGCAGTGGAAGGGCAGGAGTCAACGGCACAAACTGAAATACAGGAAATTGCATTTAAACATAGAACTCTTTTACTGTGAGCGTGAGGGAACGCTGGAGCAGGCTGCCTCAGCTTTGGCGTCCTCATCTTTGGCCATGCACAAAACATGACCGGGCGCAATCCTGAGCAACGTGCTGTAGCTCCCCCTGCTTTGGGCAGAGGCGTTGGACTCAGCAATCTCCAGAGGTCCCTTCCAACCTCAAGTATGCTGTGATTCCAGTTGTGTAATATGCCTTGTATTCTGTTTCACATTTTCAGTGTAGGGGGAAAATAAGCCCTTCATGTTTTTAGTAATGGAAGAACTAGTAGGAAGGGCATGATTTTTCGTTCTGCCCAAATTGAACTTTACAAAACGTACCATGAAGGTTATTGTATCTGGACATCTCTGTCTGGAAGTCTCAGAGCTCTGGGCATAACTGCCTCATCAATAAAGAGAAAAGGAGGCTCCACGTCTTCAGATTTTCTTTATCATGCTGTCATATTAGACCTGCGTCAGGTTCCAGCTGGAGATAAGTAGTACCTAACAAGTATTTTATGAAGGATAAAAGTATTTTATAAAAGATCTTTGTGTAAAATGGGTTGTTTATCTTCCATATGTGTTTATTTTTCCATTGCTCTAAGTCTCTTTTCTATGTATGTATGTATGTTAGAAGTTAGCTATGTTAGTATGTTAGAATTTAGCTATGTTAGTATGTTAGAAGTTAGCTTTCGGTAAATGGGTTTTACCAAAATGTACAATCAGAGGGCTCACAGGGCAAACGGCAGCATTAGCAGGGTGCTCCTGCTTACTTCTTAGTTCAGAAGTTCAAAGTTCCCAGTACAAGAGAAGAAAAGCAAGTTTTCATCTTACTCTGCAAAATTTCATTTTTCTGAAACAAGTATTCTTATTCCATTTGATTAAAACCTTTTAAAATGCATCATGAAAGAATAAGATACCTAAGTTTTGGGGTTTTTTCTATGCAGGAGATAAAGTTTCCTTTCTAATGCAGAGGATATCTGTTTCTTTAAAAGCATGCTAGTGTAGGAGTGAAAATGAACTTGTAAATTACTAGTATGTAGAAAGTTCTGTGGGTAATTTCCTTTCAGTTTGCTTTATTTTTATTGATAGTATCTGTCCTCCAGTGGAGCCACACACAGATTCCTTCTTCCATTTCTGCTCGAAGTAGGGATATATCCTTAAGATACACGTGCTCTATTTTGTTTTTAGGGATTTTTCTTTATCCTCATACAAAATTGATTAAAGCATCCCTTCTCTCTTGAGATAGCAGCAAATTGTCCTTGCCATAGGTCTGTTTTTCCTTCTATTTTTGACTCAGGACTGTGTTTGACTCAAGACCCGATCATCTTTTATGCAATTATTTTGTTTGTGCTTTAAAGCTGGTTCTGCTTTGCTGTCTCAAGTTTACTTTTAGCTTTCATTACTTTTTATAAAACTCATTGCTTTTTGGTGAATTTTACCATTAGTGCATTTCAGATTGATTTTCTTTCTTTTAATGTCCAAAAATAAGTTTTGTTTTTGATTCTCACGTTCTTAACGCACACACGTGCGAACTTAAATCTACGTGTGTATATATATAGGTGAGCCAGTCACTCCCATGGCTGTTGGGCAACACGATTTACTGAAGTATTGAAGATAACAAACACGTCATTTTGGAGTGTGCGCTGCGTGGAACAGGACAGGTGTAGCCTCATAAATATCCTTCGGATCCTGTTGTTCTGAAGAGCTCGGGGAATAGTCATATTTTAGGTGCAGAAGTATCTGGACTTGGCAAGGAGCCGCATGTGTGACTCAATGAAGTTCCCTTCTTTTGATCTCTCCTCCAACTTTAAAATAACTCTTTTTTTTTTTCCCTAAACTTACGAAGAATCTGGTGTGAGGATTTTTTTGGTTTGCTTTGCTTTGCTTTTTGGCCCCTAAAGGATGGAGGGGCTAGGAGAAAGTTGAGCTTGGTGAGTGTTGGATGAACTCTGTTTAAAAACTGTCCACCAACCAGCCCTCAAAGACAAAAGGACTGGGTGTTTACCTGGTTATCCTTGCTGCTACTTCTGCCCTGGAGTGGGGTCATGGGATGGCTTCTCTGTATGAGCCTTTCTCTTTTTTATCTTTTTTTTTTTTTTTCAATCGTAGATTGAAGTAGCTGCACATTTCTGAGTCTGCCTGAAACCTTCTGTCATCTGAGAGGGCCACTGAATGCTTCGGTGTGGACAGTGTTGTTGATATACATTGCTGTCTAGGAAGCTGTATCTTAAAAGTGCTTCATTTTTTGTTTTATGATTTAATTCCATTCCTCTCTTCTCTGTCTTCCTCTCTGTGTTGTTTTTGTTTGTTTGTTTTTAATAATCCACTGAGTATTGCTCCCTATAACAAGTAATGTACTATTTAGGGAGCTTTGACCCTGCAATGTGAGAAAATTAATATCCAGATTACTTTTCAGTTTTCTTAGTATACATTATTTTTTTTGTTTCCTTCTACACATACTACCTCCGATTTAGCCATATTAACAGAAGCACTATTACATTTGAAATACATTCTATGGAACTCACTTATTTCCATCCCTTGATGTCTTGGTTCTTCAGTAACTCCTAGCGTTACTCTTCAGCTTTTTTCATGATACAGAAACGCTTTCTAAACTTCCAGCTGAGAGGGGTGTTAGCATCTTCCTTTAGCTCTTNGTGTGGACAGTGTTGTTGATATACATTGCTGTCTAGGAAGCTGTATCTTAAAAGTGCTTCATTTTTTGTTTTATGATTTAATTCCATTCCTCTCCTCTCTGTCTTCCTCTCTGTGTTGTTTTTGTTTGTTTGTTTGTTTTTAATAATCCACTGAGTATTGCTCCCTATAACAGGTAATGTACTATTTAGGGAGCTTTGACCCTGCAATGTGAGAAAATTAATATCCAGATTACTTTTCAGTTTTCTTAGTATACATTATTTTTTTTGTTTCCTTCTACACATACTACCTCTGATTTAGCCATATTAACAGAAGCACTATTACATTTGAAATACATTCTATGGAACTCACTTATTTCCATCCCTTGATGTCTTGGTTCTTCAGTAACTCCTAGCGTTACTCTTCAGCTTTTTTCATGATACAGAAACGCTTTCTAAACTTCCAGCTGAGAGGGGTGTTAGCATCTTCCTTTAGCTCTTTTGAGAATGTGCCACTTCAGTGCAGAATGTTTCATTCTGTATGCCGCTTTGGATTTATTTTATTTGAGTATATACCTTGCACGCATGCGTGCACACACAACCTCCACCCCCCCGGCTCGGGTTATTAAATTTCTTTCGTCTTTTATTTGGGAATGAAAGGCTTGCTTTAAACATTAAGAAGTGATCGTTCTTCTCTACGCTGTCTGGAAAGTTTCCAATTCTGTGGTTTCTTCTCCACGGTATCCTATGGCTTGTACGTTTTTTTTTGTTGTCTCTCTTTTTTTTTTTAATTTTGCTTGATTTTATTCTTGGCAGCACTTTTGTAACCCTATTGCTCTGCCAGTAATCCTTCTGCCACCCATCTTTGTATGTCAGCTTCGATCAAATCTCACTTTTGCTGAGGATTTGAGAGATCCAGTTTCTGAGATGAATTTGCCAAGAATTTTTTTTTTTGTCCTGCACACTTTGCTTTCCAGCAGAACAGCTCTTGGGGTTTGAGTGCAATTATGAGTTACGGTCTTCCAGTGAGACTTTGTGGTGATTTTTTTTTTCTTTGGGTCCCCTTTAGCTATCCCCTAAAGAAGGAGAAATGTTTTTCAGAGCAGCAACGCCAGTAGATTGTGCTGTTTTCCTTATGGGAGCTGCAGCTTCAGTCGTCTCTCTCCTCTCCTGACCTTATGAATGCTGCTTGACTGACAGGATATTTTTAGCTTCCACTTTTCCCATTGCCATTGTATTACTTTGTTGAGGATTCATGCCAAGCTAATCATTTTAGAGTTCCTGAATCTCCCCTTTTACATTTTTTTTAAATATTGCATATTAATGTGGAGAGTCCTTTGATGTTTAGAATTTCTTAAGATTATTTAAAAAGCAACATTTGTGTTTCAGAGAGCTCCTCAGTTGTTTCCTTGAAGCTGCTTGTGTGTAAATTATCTGGGCCTCTACTTTGTAAAATACTCAGTTTTATCAGATACTGGTTTGGTTTTTTGCAAACACAATTTTTCTCTTCCTTACATATGATTTTAACGAGACAGAATCGTATTCTTATTCCAGTTACAGAACAATCTTTCTTTTTCTTTATAGTTGTTTCATGACTTACCCATTCACCTGTGGCATTGCAGTTCAAGGTTTGGGGTTTTTTTCTTTTTTTACTTTCCCTACTGCTTACAGCTTAGTCGCCTCTACCTCTTGTTTCATTGCAGAATATCTATAGTGCTGTTTCTTGCCTTTTTTTATCCAAGAGGTTGTCCCTGAGCACCGTGCGGTCAGATTCACCCTCTGCTTTCAAAAGGGGATCTTTTATTTGTGGTTTTCACTGTATCCCACAATAAAAAGAGGGATGTGACAGACCTGTCTAGGAGTGTAGTGACCTGCCAGGACTGTATTTGGAGAGGACTAAAACGTGCTTTCATATCTAGGAGCTACACATCTTTGTAGTGTTTACTGTCCTACTTGAGAACAAGGTTTAAACTCGGGACTTGTATCCTTGTGCAGTGCTGCCCAGTGCGGGACTTGTCTTCCAGGTTCAAAATGATGATATAACGTTAATCGTTTGTGTTACAATATGGTTAAATATTGCGGAGTTTTACTATGGCAAGAAGGTTGAAGATATCGAAGCTCAGATTTCGCCCCTCTTTCTGATTCTCTTAGTTACAGGCAACATTATAATTGGAATACAGTTATTAATACTTGCGTTGTATAGACATTTTTTGCCTTGTGACCATCTAACAACTCAGTTGCTCGGTAAAAACTGGTTTGAATTAAATGAGGATGTGCCACAAAAATGTATTTGAATGAATTCGGCATTGTTCAAGCACAGTAAAAGCCATTTTGTTTTGTAAATTTAGCGGACGAGTTTAAGTAGTTTAAGACGCCTCCTGATTTTGATTTCCCTGTGAATGTTGGGGGCAGAAGAACTGTCAGGTAGCCCGGAGGAAAACATAAAATTGGAGAGTTTCTCATGGATTAAGGAAGGGTTGAGTGATATTTTGATGGTAACAGGCTTTATACAACCAAAACTAGGACTTGGTTGCAGTCTTCAGGTTTCGAGGCTAATGGCTCAATTCTAGAAGTAATTTGGCATTTAGTCCTCGTTAATTGAGGATGGGGTTCTTGCAATTTATGCTGCTAGTATTGGTTGAATAATTTGGCTGCGTTCTGACCAGAAGTAGCATCAGTATGACAGGTTTCTTGAAAACTAATTCTTTGAATACACAGTACTGAATAACACGTGAAAACTGTCTTAACGCTTCTGTATCTAAGTGAATTGCTTGGCTTATTCACGTTGGAAACACCTGTTCGCATTTTCTTGTTAGATACTTTGAACTGCTTCTGTTCTGTTTTGTCTCCCGCAGTCAGGAGCGTATCACAAATTCATAGAGTATTTTACTGTGCTTGAAGTGCCTAGACTTAGACAGATGGGATCTTCCTTGGGCGGCTTTGAAAAGTAGTTACCTCTCTCGCTTAATGAGAGCGTTTTTGTTAGATAGCTTCATGTAGATACTGAGGAAGGGTAGACAGAGACTAGCAGAGGGACTGTTTAATATTAGAGAATTGATGCTTCTCCCTTCTTACCTACGCTCGGCTCTTTTCCCAGAGGGCTGGGCAAGCTCATAGAGTTTGCATGCAGCATTCGCTCACCGTGGTAGTTCTTCCCACCTCACACCAAGAACAAAGCCTAAGTACTTTTGCATCATTCTTTACGCTTTATGCTGTGTGCTCAAGCCATGAGGCAATCGGGGAAGAGCACAATGTCTCTGAGGATGTTGTCACTAAGGGGTGGCTGTAGAGCAGATAGCTCATATCTGCCCTTCTGCCTATGTAGAGCCAGGGTAAACTCTAGCAGAGTCATAAGGTTATATAAAGTTGTAATACTGGCCACTGAAGATCCTTAGAAACCTCATAATGACTGTTTTTAGCATTGCTAAAAATACAGGCATTTGTCCTGGTCTTCAGGCTAATGCCTTCTGCAGGTTTGCTGGTGTTGTTCCTCGGTTTGTACCCTCAATTGGATGCAATATGGCTGAGTGCTTCCATACAGCAAATGCTATTTTAGCAGTTGATACATGTTTAGCAAGTGATAGGACAAGGAGAAATGGCCACAAGTTGCACCATGGAAGGTTCAGGTTGGATATTAGGAAAAAATTCTTCATGGAAAGGGTTGTCAGGCATTGGACCAGGCTGCCCAGGGCAGTGGTGGAGTCACCATCCCTGGAGGGGTTTAAAAGGCGTTTGGACGAGGTTTTAGGGACATGGTTTAGTGCTACAGTTAAGTTATGGTTGGACTCAATGATCCTGAGGGTCTCTTCCAACCGAAGTGGTTCTGTGATTCTTTGTGATTGTTTTATATCAAAGATGCTATTTATGGTACTGTAATTTCATCAACTTAAAAGCAGAAGGATTAGCATTTACTTCATTACAGAGTTTGGGTATGTGAATAGAAGTTTATAAAATTGACAGTATTTTTTAAGTGCTCTCTTTCTTTAGTTCTGGGTGTGGGTTTAGTCTCCTAATTATAGTACTCTTCTAGGAGGGGCAGGTGAAGTGAATCACTGTTCTAGGGCTTTATGTTTTTGTCCCACTGTCTAAGGAGGAGTGAAATTCCTCATATACTTTTGTATTCTGAATATTGCATGAGGTTACTGTTCCGAAATTCTTACTGTGAAAATTATTTATACCATTTGGTGACTGCTTTGGTATTACTAATTTGATAGGTGACAACAATGCCTTCTCTAAACTGACATTACCGTTTTGAATGCTGGTATGTTAAATGATTTTCTAAGCTGAAGATGTTTTTTTAAAATAAAATGGTCTGGTGACCATTTTCGATGAGTAAACTTTGTAGTAAAAAGTAAAATGCATATCATTGATGCACGTAAAGACTACCTATACTTGCAGAAGTCATTTTTAAAGAAGAATAATAATTTTAAACAAAAACCCCAGTGTAAACAAAAGTATACCTACAAGGTGCTTAGTCTTCATCAATCTCTTCAGTTTTGCTTTTTCACTTATGTTCTTTCTTGATAAAAATCTTATTCCTATGTTATGAGCAGTTTGGAACAAGTCTTGAAAAGATGCTGCCCTCTTGATCAGATGTATTGGGGGGAAAAAAAAAGAACAAAAAAGGCAAACATATAATGTCTGAGCTCCACAGTTATGAGAATACAGATGGAGCAAATAGAGCTTGAAATTTCTCAAATTTTCTTGCTGTCCAGCAGTTGACTTAAAAAAATATTTTGACTCTATTTGGACAAAATAGCACTAAATAAAGAAAAATTGAGTGGGATGGAGGCCTTAAAAGACTGATACAATGCAAGTTTGGGGAATTTTTGTATGGCATCATTACGGTGGGTAAGTGCTACACATTAGTTTTTTGTTTCTTTAAAAAAAAATGTAATTAATTGACCCACAAGCTGCTGTTAAAACACACAGACATATTTTTTTTCCACCGATGTCTGTTCTGTGTCCAAGCACACCCATGAAGTGCACGTCAATCAACAGATTGGTCCATGCTATTATGTTTGTTAAATAGGAAGACATTTTATGTTTTAAATAATAAAATCTGTAGCATTCTCTGGAAGCTGATGTTATCAATGCTATAATGTTCATGTACCAGCCTTAATTTAAATATCTGTGTGATATCAATTATGCATGTTTCTGTAATCCCTTCATGATGCTGTTTTTAAACATGCCATTGTTGTAGCTCAGCTACCTTGGAATTACTTTCAAATAACTCCTGACTTGCAGTAAGGAAATGGAGATCAACTTTTTGTTAATGTATAAATCTGTTATGCGCCCATATTTTAAATACTCCATGGAATTCTGGTTGGTTTTTTGCTTTTCTTACCCTCCCTCTGCTCAAAGTTATAGAAGAACTAAGAGGTACAGAGACTCACAACAAAGATCATTAAATGTAGGGACAATTTTCCTGCAAGAGACAATATTACCTACTTATCTTTCAACCTAAAGATGAGGTGCATAAGAGGACACTGAGGTGATATTTTATAGGAAGTGTTTAGGAAGCAACTGTTCAAGGTCTCTTCTAATATGAGGACTGAGAGGTGTCAGAAGAGGTTGCTGGTCTGCAGGTTCAGAATCAAACACCAGGAAACACAGCTTCCAATGTTTTGTGGGTAACTGGTGAAAACTCCTCACGTTAGGATGTTCTGGATGTTAAGAGGGTCAGATAATGGCTGGCCAAATGCCGTGAAGGAAAAGGGATCTGGAACTAAAAAGTGCAGAGATCTCATTGTTGACGCAGCCACCAATGCTGTGAAGCTGGACAGGCATTCGATCGTGTGGTTGTGGCTTCCTTGGCTCTGAAATTCCTCCCTGTGCATCTCTCTTGCTCGCTGCTGGATGCAAGGCTAAATAGGTCTTGTTGGACTGGTGTGGTACAGACACTTTTTCTTATTTCTTTGTTTTGGGATTTCAGTTTCAGGTTGTGGGTTTTGTGTTCTAGGGAGGCTTTTTTTCAGATCGTAAAACTTCATTTTTCATTAACTAGTTATTTCACAACTCTTTTTTTTTAAGTCATAGTTCAAGCCTTCAAATTAGGTGAACTAAATACCATCCTTTAAAGTTTCAGATTTGGAGATCTGGGGATGTTTCTTATTCAACTTGAAAAATGTTGAAGAATTATGAGATGGTAGAAGTATGCAAAATCATTGCATGAAAGGGGTATCTAGCCTACGGCAAAAAATCCTAAGCAACGAAAGCTGCAGGTTTGTTAAGCAAAAACTTTGCTTTTTGATAAAAGATTTTGCATGCTTATATTTTTCTAGTGGTGCTTTGGTTTGTTTTGGTGGAGGAACTAAAGGAATCTCTTGTTTAAAAACTCACAGCGTAAAATTTCTTACTGTTGAGTAGTAGTGATGATCTCAACATCAGGAGGAAGAAGGAGCACTTGTGAGAAGTCTGGCCTAGGAATGTGGCAAGAGGAGAAAGATGAAAAACCATGTAAGAGTAAATAAATTCTAGGTCATGGGGGAGCCACCCTGAAATGGCAGAGATATGGCAGCTTAGGGGTTTTTGCACTTTACCCGTAGTATTTCTGAATAGCCTTCAGTTCTGTGCAACTTTTCTTGGATTTGTGAATAGGTGAAGCTAACACTAACTTCTCTTTTCATGTCTTTGAATAGCGATTAAGGTTTTAAAATTAAGCATATAGAATTTAGGAATTACTGGAATGAATTTGCTTTTAGCCGAGACTTACGCCTGAACGCGCTGGGGCGTAGTCATTAATCATTTCATCTCGTATTGTTTCTAAACCAAGATAGCGTCTCAGTTTAACATGCAGAAGGTAAGGAGCTGCTCCATGTACCTTTTCCTTTCCTTCGTTTAACGTGGGAGTCGCAGCCCGCGTTGGCGCGCGCCGTGCGAAGCCAGCGCAGCTGCAGAATGTTTGGGTCTCTCTCTTTGGCGCTGGTCGTTCTCCCGCTCACGGGACGGCGGCTGCGGCGGCAGCTCCAGGGCCGGGCTCTGGGGTGCTGATCGTGCTGCTCCGTCACGAGGTGCAAAACCGGGACAAAGAGACCTGCCCGGGGCAACGGGGTGGGTTTGTGGCACCAGCGTGAGGAAACCTGAACATGTCCTAAGTCCTGTAAAGTTATCCCTGTATATTTTTTTTTTTCCACACTGGCTTTTCAAAAAGATTTCCTATCACTTAATCTGTTGCTGGCTGATATCCGCATCTTCAGGTCATCATGCAGCTGCTGCCGTTGGATTGCCTCACGCTCCAGGTTTTGGGGGGTTGCATGTTTATATTTTAGTCTAGGTCTCATTCAAACAAAGTAACTCTGACTAAATCTCTTAATGAAGTCCTGAATGTAGGTCAAAATATTTGCTCTGTTTTCTCCCAGAGTGTTCATGCTGGAATGACAATGGCTTTCTGCTTCCCTGGAAAGTGTATCCACCAGACTGGCTTTTAGACAAATTCCTCTGTTTGCTGAGGTCATTTTCTATTAATGAAAACATTAAAGGTCTGATGTGCAAGAGCCTCTTTTCCTGACTAAAATTTGAATGAGCTTAATTGCCATATGATTTTTTTTTTTGGTGGTAGCTATTTAAAGAATTCAAATTAAGCTAGAAGCCAGTCATTCTTGTTTATTTTAAAATAATCTTCTAAGAGGTATAAAATTCTAGCCATACAAATTCTGCTAATCAGCTATGCTGCTTTTACTTTCTAAAACAAGCAGCGATTCCTGCCTTGGTCTGCTGGTGTTTTGAGATACCTTGTAATCCTAGTTTTGTTAGAGGTGGGTGTCTTTCTGTCTGTGGGATTTTTTTTTTCTGCCTAACTCTGTACTTTTTGTGCATTTTAACAGGTGCATGCAGTACTTGTTCAGGATAGACAGCAGTGCAGAATGAAAACAATCAAGGGTGAGGCTTTTATTTGAAAGAAAAAAAAAGAGCTGAGGAGGAAGTTCACTGCTGAAAGGGTTATTGTAATCAAGTTTATCATGGGAGCTTGCTGTTGTGTAACAGAAACTCTAGCTTGTCCATACCTGTCTCTAAGCATTACTTAATGAAGAAAGAAAACAGACCTACCAAAATATTTATGAAATTCAATAAAATTTGTTCCCAAACTCTATATTTCAACACATTATGACAGTTCAGCTCCATTTGTAGAAAGACTACATTTTTTAGAAAAATGATGTTTGTCAGAGCTTGTGAGCGTGAACAGGCTAACGCTCAAGCACATCTCTGTTAGTTTAATAATATTGGAAGTCATTTATTCACAAACCACTTCAGCCAGGAATCATGTAATGAAAAAGATGTCTTCTTCTGAAAGTAGCCTATTAAAAGGTCTGCTGTGCATCCAAGGAAAATCTATTATCTTTTTCTTTTGTTCCTAGGAAAGGAGTACCTCTGTACTTGATGTTCAGTGAGCTTTTTCTCTTGTGTGGGAGTTGCTGGCTCATCCACGTGCTGTCTTAAATTCTTTAGTAAAAACTGCTTGGGTCAGTTTAATGCAGTGTAATGTCTTAGCATACATAGATTTTTTTTTTTTCTGTAAAAAATGCAGAGACATTGTTTATTCAGTCATCTTCTAAAATGAATCTTTTTTTCTGTACAAAGATCCTTCTCAGTTCTGCAGCAATGAGCAGTAGCAGTTTGGGATTTTAACATGTTGTAGCTGTTTCAGCTGGAACAGTTATCAAAGAAGAGGGCAAGAGAGAGGCTGCCAGTGTGACTTCTATGATTTTCAAATCTTATATTGCCTTTTTTTTTTTGGTCTTTTTCCTCTGCCTATTTGTTGCCAGTCAGATAATTTGGGCAACCTGTTTGCCTATCTTCAAGGTGGGCAAATTGATTTCATTTTCCTGTCTTAACCTTTCAGTTATCCTTTCTGCTTGATGGCAGGCTTGTAGCACAGCAACTTTAATTGTGTGCTTGGTCTCTTTATGTCTTTTCTATTGGAAGAAGTCTCATGAACTGCGTATTTCTTAGCAGTTGTCTAAATGGAGTTTTGTAGCAGTTTCACTCGTCTTTGTTCTTCTTGTCATTTGGTTCCCTTTTAATAATTCCAGGCACACCCTCTCGCTGTTACATCAGCATCTGTATGTGATTCATGGATATCAGGGTTTGAAGACACGTATCCGCTCCCTTAGTCCACAGAAAAGCGGCTGCACCGAATCAGACTCGGGGCTCATTGGGTCTGGGCTCCTGTTGCTGGTGGTGACCTGGGGAAGGACATCGGCGCAGGGCACAGAGGTTGTCCCCAGTCCCTCACACTCAGCAGTTCACAAGTCTGGGACACTTCTGTACAGCAGCGGTAGCAGTGCTCACACTGTTATACAATCGCCAAATGGTTTGGGTTGGAAGGGACCTTTAAAGATTCCCTTTAAACATTGCGTGTCTTTTCTGTATCCCCCGTGCTCCGACAAAGAAGGCATTTGTGAAGAGACTACACAGAATCTCACTGTGCAGTAGAGCTGACTACATTAGGGTTTTTTTCCAGCTGGGTTAGATAGCAAAAACATTTTAGTGAGCATTGCTCACTTTTTAAAGTTTGTATTCATAATAACACACAATGCTAAAGCACATTTAAGTATTGCGTGATGGCTGTTGCATTAGTTCGCTGGTGTTCCAGATGGGACAGTGGTGGTCCTTTGAGAGATAGATAGAGGTTAGGCAAGAGGGGAAAAAACAAATGTGGTTTAAAAAATATACATCAGCAAGATTTGTTGGTGTCTGTCTGTATGGGAGGTAGCCAGATTGGTAGTACTGTGAGAGTACACAAAATACATGGAGAAAAAAAAAAATCTTTAATAATCTAGGAGTTTTGGCTTGCCAGCCACATTAAGGATCTAGTACCTAACGATTGGTTCACAAGGTCGTTTCATTCAATTTTAAATACTAATTTGGCTGTAAATTTCACAGCTGATAGAGTTATTGTCTGTACTATCAATTCTTTTATGTAACCTGTGTGCACTGTGGCTGGCGTCATCCCACATCGGGCTTATGCTGCAGATGACCAGATATATCTGAACCAGTCCAGCTGCAGAAACAAAGTAAGGTGAACCAGGCTCATTGTTGGTGCCTGATTTTCCCTTACCTAAATTTAAAGCTAGCTTGGGTTCCTGGGAATGTGTGTTTCAGTGCGGGCTGCATTCAAAAATGTTTACACACCCTAGGGCATCCATTTGGTTTAATACTTCTACAGAAAATATAATTTGTTTTATGGACATGCCTTGCTTTACGCAAGGATTGAACCAAAATTCTGGATTGTGTTGCAAAACGCTTTATCCAACTCTAATAACTTGATGTTTTCCAAACCTTCAAGTTAAATTAGCTTTCTTAGTCCATTTCCTGAAGAGTTCAGTAGACTCCCTTTCAAACTTGGTCTAGGTTGCATTTGTCATCTTAGAAATGATGAAGCCTTGCTGGTTTTTAGATAATTGCAAGCATATCCAAACTCTTAAGTGTCAAAGATTCCCAGAGACCTACAAAAAGCCGATAACAAAAAATGAAGTCGGACCTTATTAGATTGCAATATTAAATGGTCATTAGAAGAATCACTTGGGAAAGATGTCCACTGCTGAACGTGAGCAGCACAGGTGAGGGTAGAGCCTTAGAGAATGTGCAGGTGTGGGAAGAAAGGGTTCCTGGGATTAAATTAACAGGTGGAAGAATGACGAAGAAAAGAACTGTGCTGTGGAAAAAGTACTGAATGGGAGAGGAGGATGGAGGAGAAAAAGTGCAAATGGGAGAATATAAAACAACTCTATAATTCTTTTTAGCAAGGATGGAACATTATCACAATAAAACTGAACTGTGAATACATGAATAATGCCTGCTGGGATGTTGTCCTGACACAGGAGAAGGAAACAGCCTGTACAGTCATCTCGGAAGAGAGTCAGTCAGACCACATTTGAAAGAAGCAGCTATGGAGTCTGCAAATTAATCCAGAAAGCCAGCCAATGCGCGCTGTTTTCTACTTGTTGATCAGCAACATTCTGATATTGTCCAAACAAGTAGGAGAGGCTGCAATCTTAGCTTACCCGAAACAATTACTGTTACTGCGATCTGATTATCCTGCTAATAGTTTGGCTCATCTGCTTCTGAGAACGACCTTCTTCTGTTCTAATACAGGTGAAAAATTCTGTGTAACTTTGAAAGATAAAGGCAACCCATTTTAATAGTCTGATTAATATTTATCGTCATGAAAGTGTTGTTGTAGACACTTTTTTCACCACCTCGACTGTGTGTTTTGTTCTCCTATGGCTCAGCTGAAGTCAGCAGCGGGGAAAGAAAATAAAGTATTCTCAAGTAGTACTAATCTGTACTTCCTGGAGAAGACCTGAAGCTACCTTATTTGTCACATGTGGGAATGCGATGCAAAGATCTTAGAGACAAAGCTGTTAAGAAGAGTTCTCGGTAACCTCTGTACCCAATCTAGACAAGTTGTAGACTCTGTCAGCGTTGTTGATCAGACTTGAAGAAATCCCAGCTTGCGACACACCTGAAAAGGCTGGCAGGTGGCATAACTTTAGAAGGATTTTCTGACAGTCTTCCTGAAATTATTAAGTGCCCTCAAGGGTTTGTAACTGAGCTTTATATGCGGAGTGTTTCCCAGGTTCTCCAAACAGGGCGAGAGCTCAGTAACTCCACGTGCTGATGGACGGGGGAGTTGTCCTCATATTTAGCACTGAAACACAACTGGAAAATGGGTTAACGCAAAATTCTTTAATTTATGATTGACGAAGCAAAAGTTTTCCTTGGAGAGTGTGTGGCATGTGATCTGACGCTGTCCCCTCTTGTCTTTGGGCTGTGATCACAGGGTGCTGGAGGCAGAAATTTGTCAGATAAAGGAGGCCCCAGCTCTGGGTCGTGCTCCCCTAGTAGATTTGCTGCTTGACTTTCAGTGCAGCTTGTTTTATCAGGTTCTTATTTTCTGGCAGAGGTACATAGGTAGGTAGAACGTGATAACTTTTATTAATTTTGAAGCATTTTGTTTGCTGTATCTTGCTTTTTCTTAATATTGTCCTAACATTTGCTATGTTTGTTGCATGGAATTTGGTTGTTCTTTCTAACTCTCCCAGTACACATGGAACTTTGCAGAAGAGATTTGCTGTATGAGCTCACAGCTCTTTCAGAATTAAACAGGGTATGAACAGAGTATGTAGCGACTGGTAGTAATCAAGCACTGATGATTTTTGAAACACTCTACAGTCTCTGCAGCCCTGAACCTCTCAGCCCTTTGCTGTGATGTGTCCTGCTGAGATGGGATCTTGTGTTGGATCCAGCTTACTCTTGCAGTTTGCAGTTCAAGAGATTACTCTGTGCTGCTGGAAGTGGTTTTTGGTTCGGCTTGCGTCGTCGTGACTCAGCGCTGCGTTGTAGAAACACGAGGACTGCAGTGGGTGTTTCTGAGCTCAGGGGGTTGAGCCCTGGAAAGTAGCAATTGCTTTGCTTGGTCTTTACGGTGGATTAGTTTGTCCGTCCTAGGTCTGCACTTCCAAGTATGTTTAAATCTCTTTATGAACACATATCAACTAAGAACAGTTTTTGTCTGTTAACAATCTTTTTTAAAATAGGCCAAGTGAGAGCTCTCAGTATTATTTTTTATTTGTACATTTTACACCGCTTGTGTTCGCTCTTCCAAAACCAAAAAAAGCGTCAGTTGTCATTGCAAAGCAAAGAGCGTTTTCCAGCCATTTTGAAAACTAACTGAATTGCCTTCTCTAGAGTGCAAACAAAAGCGTTGAAACAGGAGTCGTTGTTGGGCAGGAGGAGGGGATGATTCAGTAGTAGGTGGGACAGGAAAGCTGTCTCCTTACCCTGGTGCGGTGAGAGGAGCTCGGGTACCAGGTGCTGCAGGTGTCCGCCTTGAGTCATCCAGTTAAGGGCCATATTCCTTAAAGCACCTCTGTGTTAAATTAGGCTGTTCAGATAACTTCACTGGTGATAGTTTAATGTTTGAGAACGGAATGCTTCAGATTACTGAATTCCCAGTGTCTTAATTTATTTTCATCTGTGATATATTATTAAGAAGCTACTAATTTAACTGTTTTTCATTAAAGGGAAAAACATATTTCCTTTATATCTAATTAGGAATAGCATTTCTGTAATCGTTTTATTTGAATTATCTGGGACTTAAATTTTTCTCCAAATACACTCAAGAGAACTTACGTATGATGCAGGTTTTGTTCCAAGATTGTTTTGGTATTCAATTTAGCTCTGCTTTTTAATAGGAATTGTAGGTACGGTGAGCCTGGTCTTCTGTAGGAGTCTTGTAATGCCTGTTTTTCTTGTTTCTCAAGATAGTCCTGTAGCAGTCTAAGCCAATTTTTAACACTGTTTAGAACATATACTGAACATGATACAACTTCCTAACTGTTAAAAAAAGTTGCATGTGTAATAGTAAGTGACAGCAGAATTACTCATTTGCTTAAGCACATGTTCACGCAGTTAAGCAAGTCTGAACTTCAGTCTGAGGGAAGACCATTTAAAAAAAGAAAAGGAAATGTTGGCGATCATTCAAAACTATAACATTTGAGCATTGGCTACATAGCTTACATTAAAAAAAATGAAACCAAGTGATTGAATAAAAACACATTATTTCAGTCTTGTTGTTGTTGTAAACGTGATTTCTCGGTTTTTAATCTCGTCTATAAAAAAGCCAGAAACCTGAATTCACTCTTGTTGAGGAAAGTTTTGAACTGGTTCATGAAGTATAAACCCCTGCTTAATTCCTATTAAAGGAAAGTACCAAATGCACAAATTGACTTGATAAATATGAATATATGATAAAGTGTTCTGCTGAAATAGAACCAACACAAGCAGATAAAGCATTGTTTTTTGTACACTTAAAATGGTAAAGTAGCCTGGACAACTGAAAATTATCGCTTTAAGAGGTAAATTCAAGTAATCTTTCAAAATATAGTTAATTAAGAATGTTTAATAAAGCAGTTCAAGTATTAAGAAATTAGGGTCAAATCTCACAGTCCATACTTACGCAAACTTCACCAGGTCCTGCTGAGTTCATTTTGAGTAACTGACAAAATCTGTAAGTTATGTTCTCCTCTAGCAGGAAAACGTCAGTAGAAATTGGGTGAACTTTCTTCATGCTGTAAATATTGCAGAGAGAATTGCAGATTTATTTTCATGAATAACTATGCCAATATGGAATTATATATATTTTTTTAATGAAATGATAGTAAAGATTCTGTGGAAAGGTTCTAGAGAATGTGGGCCTGCAGCTGAATGGGAACGGGGGCATAGTCACAAAGACCAAGGAGAAGGCTAAGGTGATGAATGCTGTGTGTTTTTTGCTTCAGTCTTTGCTGATGAGAGTGTCCTTCAGCAATCTCAGGTCCTTGAAACCAGTGAGAAAGTCCAGGGGAAGGCAGACTTACCCTTGGTGGAGGAGCATGTTAGGGAGTATTTGAACAAACTGGAGGTATGAAGGTTCTTGGGCCATGGTGAGATGCTGCCACAAGTGCTGAGGGAGCTGGCTGGTGTCACTGCAAGGACACTGCCAATTTTTGAAATGTGGTGGTGACTGAGGGAGTTTTTTGAGGACTGGAAGAAAGCAAACATCACCCCTGTCTTAGTGAAGAAGGATCTGGAGAAATAAAGGCCTGACAGCCTCATATCGATCATATTCATACTGATATGGAAGACGATGGAGCAAATTAATGTGGAAACAATTTCCAGACATAGAAGGCCAAGACCGTGACTAGGACTACTCAGCATGGATTTATGAAGGGGAAATAGTCTGACTGACTTGGTAACCTATGATGATTAGAAGTCTTGGTGGATGTTCTTTGTTAGAAAGGGTTTTGACACTGTGTTCCACAGCATCCTCATTGGCAAAGCGATGAAGTTAAGAACTAGCTCAGTGGACTGCTGCAGGGTGGACTGAAAACTCAGCAAGTTCGCAGACGATATGAAACCGGGAGGAGCTGTTGACAGACCAGATGGACATGCTGCCTTCCAGAAGGACCTCGACAGGCTGGAGAAATGGGCCAACAAGAACCTCATGAAGCTCAAGAAAGGCAAATGTTAAGTCCTGTACCTGCAGAGGAAAAACCCCAGGCACCAGCACATGCTGGAGGCCGACTGGCTGGAAAGCAGCTTTTCAGTGAAGGTCCTGAGAGTCTTGGTGGGGAAGATGCTGTGAAGATGGATGTGAGCCAGCAATGTGCTCTTGTGATGAAGAAGACAGACATCATCCAGTGCAGCATTAAGCAGAGCATTGCCAGCAGATCAAGGCAGGTGATCCTTCTTTTCTACTCAGCATTGCTGAGATACATCGAGTTCTGGGTCGAGTTCTGGCCTTCCCAGTACAAGGAGATAAGGACATACTGGAGTGAGTCCAGTAAAGGGCCATGAAGATGGTGAAGACAGTGGAGCATCTTACAAATGAGGAGAGGCTGAAAGAGTTGTGACTGTTCAACCTGGAGATGGAAGACTTGGGGGAGTATGATGTGACAGGACGGTGAAAGGGAGAAGAACCAGGTCCTCCTTAGTGTCCAGTGACACATTGAGCAGAAATGGACACAAACTGAAATACAAGAAATTCCATTTAAGCATAAGGGGAAAAAAACGAACAAACAAACCCCAAACCCAACAAACAACAAACCTTTTTTTTCTTTTGTACAGCAAGGGTGGCGAAACACGGAAGCTGATTTCCCACAGAGCTTGTGGAGTTGCCGTCTACGGAGATACTAAAAATCCAACTGGACGTGGTCCTGGGCAACCCGCTCCAGCTGATCTGAGCAGGGGCTTGGACCCAAGGATCTCAAGTGGTCCCTGCCAGCCTCCACCCTCCTGTGATTCCCTGGTCTCTCAGCTCTTCAGGGAGTTCGCCCTCAGTTGCACCTATATTTTTTTTTTTTCCCAACGCTTTCAGTTTTGGAGCATCTGGAGACATACTGATCCCTTCACAAAAAAAAAGTAATAGGTTGGTTGCAGGTCTGAAGCAACTTGCTATATTTGTTCTTTATTTCATAGGCTTTAAAACTAGCACGTTGCTCTCTGCAGTACTGCAGGCTGGCTCCATTCTTGCATGTGCATTTCAGCATAGAGAGTACTAAAAGAGTCTGTATACGTAATTCTGTATTAAATACTATAGAATTTTAAAGGGATAACTAATTTTAAATCAGTAACAAATATGGGAATAGAGCAAATATGTAACACCCTCTAACTCTGTCTTTCAGTCATGGCCTGTATATGAAGAAGTACACAACAAAATGCTTGAGCTTGCAGCATTTTTAGACCTGCCTCGTTTTCCAGATATAACAGACAGCTGCTTTCTTCATCCAGACATGCTGTGCATGAAGTACTTGATGGAAGCTAATTTACCTGGTAAATATTTTCCTAAACTCAAATGGATAAAATTTTTTTTTGGTTTATTAAACTCTAGCCAAAAGACTTGAATTACTACTTCAAAATTGCCTGCTCTTTTCCTTCTAATTTGTACCTATTTAAGCTTGAACTGAAAGATAATTTCTATAGAAAGCACCTTCATCAAACATTTACAGTATGTATTATAGGGCCGGATATGCAGGGGCACTCTGGTGCTGGCTCTCTATGGCTGTGGAGTGGATACTTCGAATCTTTGGGTATCCATGTGAACTAAGAGGCACTAGTTGAAGTCACGTGGCTCATTATCTTTAACTAAATGATTCCTGAATTTGGGACGTGATTCCTTAGCACTGGAATTGTCTCATATATAATATCGACTGTATATTCTATAATATTACGTTTTAGCATTCATTTTAGCATTAACGAGCAATGCTGTGTGACAAATGAGCTGCTGTCTCACTTGATTTCTGATTTAGTTTTGAAATAATATATCGCATAAATATTGAATATTTTTGTTTATCCTTAAATTAAGTCTTGAGTGTTGAATTGCCAAAGAAAGACCAATAAGTCCTAGTATGTGAACTGTTTGTTGGGCTACCGTACTGCCTGTCAAATACCACTGTCACTGAAGATGAGTTATACAGACAAATAGCCTGGAAATTAATATTTTTTTTTTCTCCAAAGCATTCCAACAAGTTCTAGTTTGGGGAGTTTTATTGTCTTATTTTGCAATTAGTTACAATGAAAAAAGCTACTCGGCTTTTCTGTTTACTCACAGTTGAATGAAGAGAAGATAACCAACAGATTCAGGGCTAAAGTTCCAGAGCAAAAATTCAGATTTTGTAGATTTACACTCGTATTGTGATCCTGTAGACGATCACATTATTTTTCAGGTTTTAGAGTATCAGTTGAATCAAAGAAAAAGCTAGAAATCTGGCATTTGCAGATTTATTACAGAGAAATAAAAAGCTAAGTACTTTTTGAAAATTACTGTAAAAGATGAATATGTTGTCCTTTACTTTTTCTTACAACTAAGCTATTTGTCATGTAGAAACATTTTTTGTACAAATTGAAAAAGGACTGTTGTTGTTGTCTAACAACTCCTAAAAAAAGCATTCAATTGGCAGTGTTTCTTAGGACACTAAATACTGATGAAAAGGCCATTTTAACTATATGAAAGAAAAGAAAATATACTGACGGTATTTATAAGAAAATCTGGGTTCTGGATTTTGTTCGGCTTTTACTGTTCCATATGAAAGGATTTAAAAGTAGTTCCTACTGAACTCTTTGTAAGCTGCAAGCGAGTATAAAGGTACAGCTGGATTAAGGTTGTACTTAGTCATACATTGCTAACCTTTGTGGAATCCGACGGTGATGTAATCAGCTCCTGTACTTCTTGCTGAACTGGAAAGGTGAGAAATTTGGGGGATTTGTATCTATGAAAAATAAGCAGAGAGTAGTAAGAGACTATACAGATACCACACTGCTGCTCTTAGAGCTGCACTTGGATCTTTTTGGCATAACCCGCACTAGCAGGTGCGATTAGACTTCACAGGGTAATACCAGGTTTTGCCATGTGAATATATAAGTCGCACCTGTTTTCCATGTAAGCACAGTGAAGGTTGCCTAGTATTTTTTAAAATACTCAATACTTTTCAGCCTGAAAAAAATTTCTGTCTAATGGTCCTAAAAGACGTAAGCATTGTTTTCCTCAAATGACCAACGTATTTGCACTGTAAAAGTACTTCTGGCTTGTCTCAGCATACTCATTTTGTATTTCTATTTACATTAATCAGATGAATTGCATAATTGGACTTGCCGAGTGGTGAAAAAGGTCTGTATTGGAGAAGCGGATTTCTTGACTCTTGTGCCTGGAAATAAGTCAACAAGAAAAGTGAAATATGACGTTCTTGCTGCTGCAGTTATTATAGTTGTGCTCAAATTATTGTTTTTGTTAGATGATAACTATGAATGGTAAGTGTACAGGCAAGTCTGTAGCAAAGTCAAAATTTCAAATAGTGCAAATGATTGTCTTGGATCATTCTTTCTTTAGTAATATTAAATTTGTAGTATTTGAATTTTGATTAAGTTCAGTAGCATGAAACGTACACCTCAAAGCATTTTGGCTATCAAACTTATTTTTAAAAATTGTCAGTTTTAATCTGAACCTTGGAATAAATAAGGGTGTAATTTTTGTTGCTTGTATTTGAACTTCATGTGAAAAGTGCAGTATTTGGATCTACAAAATAGACTTAATTTTGCTTTTTTTTTTTAGGTTACTTTCAGACTTTGCTGAAGAAAGAAATAAAAATAACAAAGAAGGTACGTAAATATTCTGGTAGAAGCAGCTTTATGATTTTGTAAATGCAGTAGCTTTGTAATCAGGCTTAGAAAGACTTGTTTCATTGATCATCAAAATCTGGTTTTGTCATTTATTCTTTTAGGGCAAATCTTTATTCAGAGAAAACAGATCTTGTTCACATACAATCGTCTCAGTTTACCTGCATAATTCTTATTGTACTGGATAGGGGAATTTGGTACACGTTTTGCTAGGCACCTTTCTGCTTTTTCTTGTGCATGTTTACCTCTTATTTTAGAATTTTTTGCATGGTAGGTGAAGATGAATGGATATGCAGTAAAGAGGGAACACACTTTGATCGTAAACAGCAGGTACTTATTAGGGGCATCAGACCACATTTATGATAAAATCCAAACTTGTTTAGTCTTGTTAAATAAAATGCCTTAGTGTGTAACATATTTCAGATGTAATCTGTTTTCTTAGTCCAAATAATCCTGAGAGAGTGTGAAAAAGCTAGCAGCAATTAAGATAGAGGAGATAATGGTGTGAACCATGGTTCTTTGAGGGCAGAAAGACCAAATAAAAGATTATAAATCTTCAGGAAGATGTTCTGTGGCCTGATCCACATCGCAGTTGGAGATAAGATCAAAGACGTATTACAGTGGTTTATGTTCTAAGCATTCCATCCAGTTTTGGGTCCATTTTGACCCTTCTGTTACTTTTTGAAAATTTAAGTCAATAATAAAATCGGTGTTTGCCATGCGTGAGCACAATTACCGCTGGATCTAGAGACAGTCATCGCTGTTAACTAAAACTGGTAATTCTCATTTTCAAGTGGATACACAAACTTATTTTGGATCTTATTTCTTTCCTTTTAATTTCCCTGGAAAACGTGAAGCATGTAATAGTGACACGAGCAGAAGTTGTGCAGCTGCTCACAGGCTGAGGCTCAAAGCCATTGATGTCTTAATGGGGTTTCTCCCTTGTTAACAAGTCTCATTGCCCTTGAGAATTAGCAGCTCCTTCTTTGCCCATTCTTTTTACTTTAAAATCTGCTGGTGCAAAATGACCTGTATGCTGTGCTGTGTTGTCCTGACAATGCTGGGGTGACAGCAGCCGCGCAGCGGAGCTGATGTGAGAATTCCTGTCAGAGCGCTGAGGAGTGCCAGAGCTCAGAACTGCCTCTGGCGTTTTCCCAAAGTCAGTGTGCTGAAATGAATAATGGTTAATACTGAGTTTTCAAGATCCCGTTTATGTTGGCTCCATTTTAAATTTTACTATCCTTTCTCTAGTCTTTTTTTTTTTTTAATTTAAAAAA
>VWYH01008306.1:210506-228493 GCA_013399365.1 Pampusana beccarii
TTTTTTTAATTTAAAAAATAGTATTTCAGCTCCTACAGTTTTTCAAGGCGGACTGGAAGCCATACAGTTGGTTGCAGTTACCTAGTATGTCTGTGCATGTATGTTCTATGAACGGCACACACACAGAGTACTGTTTATGTTCAAAGAAAACGTGATTGAGATGTATTTATATACGTGTGTATGACAGAACTGTGCATTTTCCAGTCAGCTCAGCCATCCGAACATCAGAGGAGCAGTACTGGCCAGGTACACGGTTGTTATAGTGTAGCATCATGTCTCTGGCAATGGTTTTGCTTGTGACAGAGGCTTAATAATTCATAGGATGTTTAATAAAAATTTCTGCCCCTCTCCCCATGCCCTTCAGCTGCCCTCCCAGCAGTTTGGGAGCACTTACATAAAGCCCTCAGGGTTTAAGGAGTTCATAAAAGAAGTTGTACCCACACCTTTGAATTTTAAGAACTACTGAAGGATCTTTCTTCCCTTCATTTGTCTGTTGCATTTGGAGTCCATCTGTATTTGTTTCAGGATAGCTTGAACAGCAAAATGCAGATAATACAAAAAGTTTGTAAGCTCGACTCTAAGGACATGGTGTGAACTGTGGGGTTGTCACGTGCAGGGACAGGAGTTGGACTCGGTGATCCTTGTGGGTCCCTTCCAGCTCAGGACATTCTATGATTGTAACAGTAGAATCACCTTCAGAACGGTTTAAACAGCTGGCTGGCAAAGCGGAGCATGATGCAAGCACCACATGCAGTGCAGCGGGGGAGTTGGGGAAATGCAAAGCCCGGTTAATTCACAATGCAGATAATCCACCCACGGGTAATGGGAGTTGATTATGTTTTAAATATATAATATATAAATCTATACCGTAGTTCTGTTTGGAATTGTTATACTTACTGTTCCTGGTTGGTCTGCTTCAGTCCTGTGCCCCTCAGGAGTGCTGATGATAGATGGGCTGCTAGAATGCCACATGCCTTAATGGTTTTGCATGTGCTGGTAAATATTTATTCACATATCAATGAGTGAAGTTCCTGTGCTCAAAAACATGGGAGGCTGATGCAAAGTGATTACAATTGTCTAGTTCATCCTTCCTGCCTGTGATGTTTCATGGATAGTAGGATAGACAGTGGGGAGTTGATGAAACTGTTTGAAATCTTACATCTCAGCTTGTTTAGATCTTATTTGTTTAAACCTAAGCTTGATGTATAGTTTCACTAATCCCTTGAAGTCAACTTTCAAACAGCCGAAGGCCATTTTACATTGTGGAGATCTAGTTTGTTCGGTAGAGGGAGGGTAGTTTCTTGCCTTAACTCTCAGCAAGGAGGGAAAAGGTTCGTATTGTGCTAAACCTATGAAATCTATTCTCAGCTAAGGAGCTGCTTTGCACTTCTTATGACATGCTGTTCTTTCACTGCATTTCTGCATTCCTCTTTCCTACAGAATGGTTAGATCAAGTATGTCTTCTTAAAGCACATAGAATTCAGGATGGGTTTGCATACAGGTGGAAGGCGCAGGGTGTAACTGCATGGAGAGCACTTTCTGTGTGTCACATGTGTCTTCAGTTTCTTCCCAGCCTAAAATGTGAATGTTTTATTCAGGTCGTCCATATTTTGAGTTCAAAAAGTGGTACAAGGTTATAAAATGTTCATTGGATGCGGAGCAAAAGAAATTGGATGAAGAAAGAGCCAAGTAAGAGATTTTTAAGTACTTTTCTTTTTTAAGGTATATGGTTTTACATGAAATCCTGAGCCTACAGAAATTAAAAAGGTTAGGAATCTGCCTCACTTTTCCATCCAGCAAGCTAGCATGAACAGTTTAAATCCCTATTTTAATTTTCTATTTACATCATAATGTTTATCTAGCATATTAATTAAATTATCATTTTCTGTGACAATGAACTTATACAACTGAAAATTAACTGATTACCATATTAGCAGTATTTGTAAGAAATTACTGTTCTTTTACTTTTTTGCTCCAACTTTCTTTTTTCTAACAATTCTTATGTCTCTTACTGGTAGGTATCAGTGGAGATGTGAAAAACCACTGTTTTATTCAGCTGACAAGAAATCTAAAGTTCTTAAGAGAAGACGTGAGTAAACTTTGCCTCTTCTCAGCAATGCAGAAGTCTGCACTAACTTTTCCCATCATAGAGAATCTGCAGCTCTGACTGTGATAACATTTACATCTTAAAATACTTTCTCTTCCCTCTTTCATCTGTGGTTACAATTAATGTAGTACTATTTTACAACCCATGGCTGGAATTCTTCAAACAGACATTTTCCTCGTGCTTAACTGAAACTGCCTTTGCCAGTCTTCCTAATGACCTGCTGAACCTTGTCTCAGGTTGAGTGCTCTGTCCTCATCTTCACCGGTTTGTCAGCTGCCTTTCCATAACTGTGATCTTTGTGAATTGTTGTTGCTTTTCCGTAGCTTTCCTGTCTCTTTTGTCCTTTCCTTCCTCGTGTCCTTTGGTACGGATATCCCAGGATGTCCTCTGGTAGACCTTGCGTGTCCCTCTTCTCTCCCAGTCCCTCCTGCAGTCTTCTGTAGAAAGTGAGGAAGGCTTGTCTGAACTTGAATAGCCAGCTGTACGTGCTCAGAATGCAGGTACACCTACTTTATTTTAGTAGCTCCAGAAGTACTTATGAGAAATCACTGGGGTTTATATTGACATAAAAGCAAACAAACAAAACAACTAAAACCCTACTTGTCTGTGGAAATACAGAAAACCAGAATTTTATCCAAACAAATTAGATCTGAAGTTCTTCATTCTATATTTAATAGTATCTAGTAAGCAGCAGATACTAGGAGACGTTCAGAGTGGCAAGTGATATTTTTCCCTTTATATACTCTTTCACTTTGTGGAACTGACTGGTTCAAGGACTTCCAAACAGGTTGTATAGTCCTATTTGGTTTGAATAACTCATGTTGGATTTCTCTTTCAACAATCCAACTGGGGTTTTTTGAAAGGGTTGTTGATGAAAAGGTTGATGATCCTGGAACTGGATTCTATACTGGAACTGGAATGATTCTATAATTCTGTGATTCTATGATACTACGAATGTTCTTACTCTTCAGAATTCGGTAGGGATGATCCTACAGCCAAGTCAAGTTCTGTGAAAAAACACATTTAGGTTTATTTATTTCAAGCTGATCATTTGCTCAGATGCCCTTTAGTTCCTGCGTTTATAAGCCAAAGTGAATAATGATTTATTGTTCACCATTTCTGTGGCACTCTGGATTCTTCTTCTGGCTCTGCTTCTCTTTGAGCAAGAAGAGGACCCCTTAGATTATGGAGCTTTACCACTGGCTGTTGCAAGCAGGAATGTCACACGGTGCCATTGCAACTGGGAATGATTCATCTTAAATTTAAAATAGTAGAGACTGGAGTGCTCTAGAACACTTAGGTGCTAGATACAGGTTTTCAGAAGCCTTTCTCAGCCTTTGCTTTTGATGTTAGATTTTAGTGTCCTCTTGAAAGAGAAGCTTCCCAGTCCTTGGGTTACTTCAGGATGTCTTTTCTGCTTTTTTTTCCCAGTTTATGAATGAGTTATTTGGTTACAGGTCATAAAAAGAAGTTGAAGCTCCAACAACAGTGGTTTTTAACCTGATTTTATTCTAAGGAAAGAAGGCTTAGGCAGTCATATTATGTGTGCTGATCTATGATCAGACCTTCTGTCCCCTCTCAGCCACAGTAACTTATGAAAGTTTGTTGTTCTTTCACTAGCAGTGGGGGTTTGTTGGTTTGGTTTGGTTTGGTTTGGTTTGGTTTGGTTTGGTTTGGTTTGGTTTGGTTTGGTTTGGTTTGGTTTGGTTTGGTTTTTTCCCCAGTTTCTATTTGCACTGTGAAGAGTTTAGCCTTAAATCCATATGTGTGTGAAACCAGGCTTCCTTAATTCTGGTACACAGGTAACTACTCAAAAAATCTTTGCCAGTCCTAGTGATAGCATACAACCAGGTAAATATAGCAAAAGGCATCCTGGCCTGTGTTTTCTATCAGAATAAAAATACCAGCAGTATCAAATGGATTTTACATGCTTTACTTGGGGAATACTTACGTCTGAAAGATGTCACATTTTGAATTATCTTTCAAAATATTTCACTAAAGCATGTGACAGAGTTGAATGTTATATCGAATGGGGGAGAGAACATACAGACCTTCAAGCTTCCTCAGTATTGCTTGCAGAGGTTTAAAGAAAAAAAGGTTAAAAAAAGGCAAAAACACCCTGTTTTCTTCCTGTATTATTCACCTCTCAACAGTATTCTAATACTTAATACTTTTGCCTTGTTTTTTTTGTATCTCTTTGTACAGAGATGGTTGTGAACTTACAAAATCAGTTTGGCAAGCTCTCTGGTTCAGTGCAACCTGCTGAGAAGCCAAATCCTTCAAGTTTTCAGTTAAGTTGGTCTGAAGAAAACACAGACGGGAGTTGTTTTCATGGGCATAGCCTGAAGGGAATTTTGCAAGAAAAACGTGGTGTACTTGCAGCCATGAACCCTGACTATTGGCTGTGTACAGTTAAACTGTGTCGCGAGAGGTAAGTGTTCAAATTTTTGTTAAATACATTTTGGAAAGTTCTCCTGAAAGTAAAGTGCCATATATAGATTTCTACAAATAACAACTATGGGGGGTTTGCACAGCTTTGTATTCAGAGATAGTTAAAATTCATAGAAAGGGGTGTGTGCAGGATGGTTCGTCTTGGATTGGGAGTAGACAAACTGTGATAGAAGAGTGATCAAAGACGAGATGAGACAAAATCAACAACTACAGTCACATGGTAAGAGTAGCAGCTAGATACAAATATTCACTTCACTTCCTTCTTTATACTGTTTTGGAAAAAAGTTGCACGACAGCTCTCCTGGGAATGGGAAAACGGTTCCATTCCTCTCTCCCCTGGCCCCCCAAAAAGCATAGGAAATTAGTTTTTAAATCACTGTCCTTTTGTGGTGGCCTTAATCAAAATTAAAGTTAAAATTAGCAGTCGGAGTTAAAATAAGCAGGCAATTAATGCCTCTAGAATATGTTTAAAAAACTAATAATGAGTGAGAAGGACTATCATTATTTCGCCTAAGTGTATCAGCAATCAAGGTGTATTTTTTGCAAGCAGGAAAGTAAAAATAAACGTCTTTTACTGGAGAAGTAAAAGAAGAAATATGGAAAAAGAAAATATTTTGTGCTATTAGAGAAGTTTAGTGTTTGTCTTTACTGGAGAACTGCTCCCGAATCCTGATTTCACAAGTGAAAGGCTTTTTTTTTTTCAGTTAAGAGTATATCAAAACAGTCATGCTATTTGTTAGTAAAATTATTTTCTTTAAAGGGCCTAAGTAGCAAGGAGAATGATAGCCCAGCTAATCTAGCCGTGTACAAAGTTATAGAGATATTTCATTATCTGCCTGGTTTGTGTTGAACTTCTCACTCTTTAATATCTTCTCCTTTTGTGCCGAATTCTGCAAAAATTGGTGAGTTTGCTATTTGGTAGCTGCTGGCAGAGAACCACTGCCAGAGACAGAGAGCAAAACTCCTGCTGAGGGGTTGTAGGAATTTGGCAGATTTTACACCAAGGAATCAAAAATATCAAAAATAGTGTTTCTCATAAACTCACTGGGCAGCTTAGGGCTTCTGGATCACGTGCCAGATTTCAGTTCTGCCACTGGTTGTGTCATTAAATCCTCATCCAGAAGATTGATGTACCGGTAGGCACCAGTGGAAAAGGTGAACTTTGCAGATGGATTGGATTCTCCTGAATTTCTCATGTGTGCAAGTAGAGTGTGTGGTTTTCTTGGAAAGGAGGTCAAGGTACATTAATGTGAAATGAGATTTCGTTAGCACATTGAATAACATCTTAAATCTTTATCTGGTATGTACTTCTAAACGGCGTGCTTGAGAGAGCAACAACCCCTACGAAAACTTAGAGATACTTTCCTGATTTTTAAACAGTAAATATTCCCCTTGAAAATAACTGGCTTTTACATGTATGCAGTCTTTTCTGTCTTTCAGTGGATTTATTTGCTTATCTTTATTTTCCTTTTCACATTACCTTTCACATATCCACCGTGACAGAAATGGGTTGGAATAAGGTAAACACAGTGTTCTATTACAAGAGCTTTGGTTGTGTGGACTCATTCTTTTGTATGAATAAGAAGGTTTTTTTGAAGGGAGGAGAGGTAATAATCCTTTTACCACAAGTTTGCGTAAATCTTATGTACACACTGAATGAGTGGATATTTCGGTGTATGTTTGTGTGAATAATCTTTCATGCAAAGTCTGTTTTTAAGCCTACATTTTCATATGTAATATATTAAAATGTTAATGGCAAACTGTCATAGCTTTCATGAAACAAGATTTGAATTTAAATTCTTACTGGTTAAATTTCCCATTATATCATTTGCAATGCAAGTAATTAATTATACATCTGACACTGACTTAACTTTGGAAAACATTATCTGTTCCCTCACATATGAGGTTTTATCCTATGCAAGTGTTTGGTTTTAGTTCTATTATACATACAAACTTAAATTCTTTCTCTAAAAATCAGTGTGGTCTAACTGGGAACACTGAAGTGGTTTAATCCCAGGAGTAAGGTATGATTTCAGATCAGCAAAGCTGAGATTGGTCAAATGGTTGGTAAAATGCTTTTACATTTAATTTAAAAGTGTCCATTTTAAACTGGATTCTAAATTGATGTGGTATAGAAGTCTTTAGGTGGCATGTGATGAGGTGTGTGAAAAATGTTGAGAAAAATGTATTTCCCTTATCACATCTAGATTTAAAATCACTTGGTATTTTTTTAGCTCTTCGGAGATGCTCCTAGGGTAAATGGCACAAAAATAGCATAAAGTGAGGCAAAAATATGTGTGTGTTTAAGTACTCTTCTGAAAAGTGTAACTTCAGTTGATCGAACAGGTGCTCTACAGCGTGGATGTAATTATGCGTTTGCCTTGGAATAAACAAATCGCTCCCCTGCCTCCCCCCCAGTGAAAACTGAGATTTGGCACCTAAGTTGCCGTAAGAGCTGTAATGGCTGAATGTCAGGGTTAGGACTAGGATGTAGCAAAATGTCTTAATTCATATTAGCCCAAAAATGCAGATTTGATTAAACCAACAACATTTCTCAATGAAGCTCAAATTTAGCAAATGCGTTGGGTCGTGGGGTCAGCTAATTTGCTCCGACACTGCTGAGATGTCTGATTTAATTTAGTTTTTGTAAGAAGTCACTGGCAGTTTTTGAGGAACGTGAGGTAGGGCAGGGGATGGGACCTGCAGTGAGAGAGACCCAGTTTCACATTTCCAGTCTGCCAGACTCGGGGAGCCTCTAAATAAAGACTCCGCTCCCCGAAGCGCAGCTTGTGTGGCACCCCAGGACGGGTCCGTCTGTTCCTCCAGTTTGAGGTAAAATGTAAATGTTTGTTGAGCTAGAGGGAGCGAGCAAATGACTCTATACTCTAGTAATTAGCACACTTGCCCATAAATTGGGACAGACAGGTTCCAGTCCTTGTTCTGGTGAATATTTAAGGCTGTTGCTCTGAATCGGACAGAGGGGAAATTTTAAACTCTGCTTCCCCACATCCCAAGGCAATACCTAGTGAGCTAGAGGGTGCATAGAGCTTATATGGTGAATAGCACCTAAATCCCTACAAATGTAAAAGGCTGTTTGTTTGGTTGGTTTTTAATTGAAACAGCCGGATTTTATACTATTTTAAACTTACCACTTTTAATAAAAACAAATTTGGGGCTATCTCAGAAAGGGGAGTTTTCCAACCTGAATTGCTGAACTTACTGTTTATAGAGCTATCTCTGCAGTCTGTCCTCAGTGTCGTCTGTTGTTCAGTCTGACACTTGGTACCAGCTAGTCCAGGCTGCTATTTTCATTAGATACTTCATCAATAAAATCGCCTCATCATATTCCTTAACATTTTCACCACGAAAGCTACAAAATAATTAAGCGGAAGGCTGCTATAGCACTAATTACTTTCTGTCGACCTGGCCAACGTTTGCCCCAGTGCTTTCTATGTTACTCCATTGGCTTCAACTTCACTTTTCCCTCTTACTTCTAGGTAGGTATTTTCTATTTAGCACTCAAAGACAATGGAGGAGAAACGGATGGGTGGCAATCACATGGCGTAGTGTCAGGAGGAGGAGAGGGGACCTGAGGGAGAGCGTGTGCGAAGAGAATGGAGAAAAGAGCCCGTGGTGTCTGCACTGGGCAGCCTTGGCGATTCTAAACATGGGTTAAGGCAGCTGTTGTCAGTCTCTGCTACGCTAGCTAAAAGCTGCCAGAATGGACGCTGGTTCAGTTTAGTCCTGGGAGGCAAAGAACATTTTTGTTGCCTGGTTGAAGCTCTGCAAGAAGCTCTACAGCCTTTTCCTTCTTCCCGTGTCTGCACCATGTCTGAGCGTGTCTCGGTCCAGCCCTCTGCTTCAGCGTTTTGCAGGAATGGATCCTTTCACAGAATTGACCAGAATTGTGATTTGTGCTGCTGATAAAATGTTGGCATTTTCCTCTAATAACAGTCAAATGCATAAATGCTGGCTAAATAATAACTAAATACACTTATAATTTAGGCCTTTTTTTCCCCCCATTTCTTTTCAGGTTATGTGGTCATCTGGCTCATTACAGAGAAGTGGAATTTCCCCAGAGTTACCATTTTGTACTAAGGTTATTCTCTTTTCTCCTGAGGATACAGCCCTCTTCAATCCATGATGACGTGTGCCTGATAGAACACAAGCTTTTTAATAAAAAACTCTGTAAAAAGCCAAAATACAACGCAGTCATAAGGAAGTAAAAAGGTCTAAAACTATTACTATTAATCATGTGTAAATTAGTTGGTTGGATACCAAACCACGGTATTACATCTAAACTTCTACTGATCCTTTTGCCTGCATGGAAATGTTTTGTTAAGATAGTTATGCTGAGATCTACTACTGCACTTTACTTGTGTCATTTTATCTATAATTTAAGTCACTGGTTTCCAGCTGGGAAAGTTACCACGGAAACTGTTTATCACAATTTATTTCCTCACTGTGCATCAGAGCCAACAGGAAGCTATGAAATTACCATTTTTTGGCATAATTGTACATGCTTTGAGCGTGCTGGACAGCACGTTAGCATCTAATGACACTGTGAGATTTTGCAATTAAAATATCTATTTTTTTACCTACTGTTGTATGACAGCAAATATATTTCTAGAAAGTCATGTTTATTTTGTTTGGAAAAATTGTGTTAATAAATAAAAGGAGCAGTTGGTTGATGTTTTCACTGCAGTGAGTTTTTCTAGTCATTGTTTCTAAACAGGCTGTTGTGGAGTCTCTTGTTATGCCTGAGCCTCTCATTCACATTTACACCTTTCATGTCCTTGTTCCACTCCAGGCTTCACAGATTTTGCAGCTACTTTTGTACCTGGAACTGCGCATCCTAATTCTTGTGCAATGGTAACCGCCAGGTCCTCCTCTCATTCTTCTTTTGCAAGGCTGCTGTCGTTTGAATTTCTTCTGATCATTTTATAATCCAGCATCTTCAGCAGCTTGTGCCTCAGCCAACCCACGAGTTTCTCATGCTCAGTCTTATTTATAAACTGTGTTTTTAAACTGTCCCAGACAATGTGTAAATGAAGTTGGGTGCTGCCACTACATTAAAGACACCATAACATATACATATGTTGAACAGAGATGTAGAGTAGATACCCAGATGAATATTGCTGCTTTCAGTTGAATGAAATAAAGTTCAGCACCTCCGACCGTCAGGATGGAGTACGGAAGTTGACAAATCTGTTTGATCAAAACCAAAACCAACAGCTGTTTCTAAGCGTTATTATAGACAAGAAAAATGGTGTCTGCAGACTTTCAAAAGAGTGAGAGCTTCCTTCCTGAGCAAGGACTCCAGTGAGATGTAATCTGGGAAGGTAATCAATTGGACGAGTAGGCTCTGAGTATGATGGAAGGGTTTAAAATCGGTTGCAGTTCAATCCCTGAATCTGTTGTCTAAAAATTGAGGACAGGCAAATGATAGCAGAGATGTGCTGCCTGTCAGGAGCACAGTGATAAAGCAGCAGAACAGACAGGAATATTAAAGGTAAGTTACAATAGTTACTTGGAAATACCAGCAACCCAGGAGGCTGTGCTGGCTCAGTAGAGGCAGGAGATAGTTGAGCATGGTGTCCTGGGTTAAGGTGACAGAAAAGACACCGTTTGGGTGAAAGTTTTTACCTTTTCAGATATTTTAAGGAGTTCCTGTAGAACAGGGATTTAGAGCAATGGCCCTGTGATTGTGACATGCAGATGAGAAGGCACAGCTTCAGCCATCCCGAGCTGGACTGAGCGTGATGGCGAAGAGGAGGGAGCAGACTGAGCTGTTACTTGTTCTATGTCTTAGACATTTTGGAAGTGGGTACGGTTTAGTATGTCTCAGTCTGTTGCCACTTTGTGCTGAGTGCCTCAGACTCCTAACGTGGGGTGTCTTGAACTGATGTATACGTTAATGGAATATACCAACTTGAATCTCATCTTGGGTCTGGTGCTTGTGTTTTAAAATTGGCCATTATCTATTATGTTTGACCTCACCTGAGTGAATTACTGAAGTTTGCAAATATTTGGTAAAATTATGCATTGTTCTTGTTCTAGATGAGCATTTGTACCAGTTAAAAATCTGCAGGAGTGTAATACACATTGTCACTGTTTTCAACAGGGCTTGCTCAAGCGACTGAAAATGCCTCATTCTTTTTACTGTAATATCTGTTAAAGTTTTGAATTAACTATCTAAAAGACACCTTATTATACATAAATGATTCATTTAACTCAGAAGTATTTATTTTAAAGACTTATGCACTTAATTATAGGTACACCTTTCTTTTAAAACTACTGTAGTAGTAAAATCTGAGCTTCATAAATTAAAAATACTGTGCTCATTGTTACGTTGTTACAAACGTAACAAAGCTCCCTTAGATGTTAGAATAAATTAAAGCCGTACTTTAATAAACTGGAATAAAGCTTGCAGTTATCCTCCAAGAGCCATGTGCCTTCTGGACACACAGGCTAGGAGTCAGATTTAAAAGCAAAGGGTGTGCCCGTAAAATACTTGAATGTTAGTTCTATCCTGTTTAATCCATCAACACTTACGTTGGAGTAATGATGTTTAAGAAGCTGACGAGCCCCGAGAGAGCCTTGTCCGAGTGAAGTGCGGTTTGAGCTCTCGGGACAGCTACTCGGAGCCCGGTTACTACAGCCCGGAGGGTGGGTGCTGAAGGGCAGCGTGTGCGCCCCGACCCAGCACCTCCAGCCACCTCTTCTGGCTGCTCACAACTTACAGCTCCTTCTGGAACTGTTGGCTGGAAGCGTCCGGGGGAAGCCCAGCTTCCTGATACCTGCCTCTTTGTGCTGCTTTCCGTGGAATTTTTAAGCGAAGAAAGTTTGATTTGTTTCTTACCCTAAAAGTTGAATGAGAGTTCTTAAGTATGTAGAATAAAGATAAAAAGATAAAGATAAAAAAAAGATAAAGATAGATAAAGATAGATAAAGGCAAGTGCTTTTTTAGATTAAACTTTTAAATCATATGTACTGAGAAGATTTAGAATAGTTAATAATAGTTAATAATTATTTAACTTAGACAATAGCAAATCGGTTATTCTGAGACCTTGATGTGCTTTCTAGAGTGAATTAAGCTTTTTCCTAGTTTCTGTGTTACATTTTAACACACGGGTTTTATTCTGTCTTTAATAGCGCAAAAGTAACATTGCTTTATGATTTCTCCTAAATAATGCAACCTTCTCTTGTTTCAGGGGAGAAATATGACAGATGTCTCATTGTGTTTTGAAAGGTACAGCCTGCAGCAGAATTGGAATTTTACCATACTAATTTTTTACTGCATTAATGTGTCTGCATTCTCAATATCAACTAGTCTCGGTCAATAGGATTTTCTTTGTAAAGTTTTTCCATTTTCCAGAAAATGACGGAGAGATGTTTGACTTTCTCCTTAACTCTTACGCAGAGTGAGGGCCCTGCACCTGATTTAACAAGAGAATGAGAATCGGCCTCTGTGCCTGCAAGCAATTCTAATCTAATTTATTGTCCATAACATGTAGCATGGGCTTCACTGTAATTACATCTTTCCTAGCCCACTTTTAGCATGAGCCCTGAAACAGTTGTATTTAGAAGATTGGAGAGAGCTGCGTACAATGTTGCAGGCAATGCAATGAATATCTCGCTTTCTCATAACTTCTTGGGAAGCTCAGAAGTACCTTCCTCAGAATGACTTGTCTCTCTTTTTGGACAAATAAGACTTTTGCTGATGGTCCCAAAAGACTATTGCAGGGTGTTTATGGGAAGTTGTTAAGAGGGTGCTTTTGCAGGGCTGGGAGCAAAAGGGCCGGGACCAGTACCCACAGGGTTTTTGGGAGATGTGAAGTCTGGAAATGTGAAGTCCCTGATTAAGTGTCTGCTCCCTGATTCATCTGTCCCTTCCCCATGTCAGGCTGAGAAGCAGAGAAGGTTCAGGATAACTTTGATTAATGAACCTCTTATTTTGATCCAAAACGACACAGATTTCCCAGCACATATGGTCATATGTGTTTCCTGGCTATGTTAGTATGTGGATTTGCCAAAGCAGCGTCTCCCGCTACATTTGTCCTTGCACTAAATGCAGAATGCTTGTTTCCCAGTATGTCCTCTGTAGTGACTGGTCTTGTTGCTCCTGATGTGTGAAGCTCCCTTATTCCTGGCCAGGTTAGATGAGATCATAAAGGGGATGCCAAGATGTGGAAACAGGTGTACATGGAAGAGCTTTCCTCACCGCTGCCTGTGCTCGCATACTGCTGAAACGGTGAGCAAGAGGGTGAGGGAGGACTGGCGGAGCAGGGCATGATGAATGCTTGTGTCCTCACGTGAGGTTGTAGCTGCCCTTGTACAACTGCTAATGGCAGCATTTTGAGAGCCAGAACACTCCTCCCTGGTCCTCGGCATCTGTGCTCTGCCCCCGGCAGCTCATCAGGTAGTTTTGAAAGAAAATACAAGCATATTCCTCTGATGATCTCACATGGCTGCTCTGTATTGTGGAAGTATTTTGTGTCTACTCCCTGCTATCCCAGCAGTGGCTCCGCTCATCGCCTGCAGACCCTGCCATTGCCTTGTGAGAACGTCACTGAGTGTGTTTAGTGGCTGCATTGCAACCCGAAAGCCTGGTCTGGGTCCTGGGGTGCGTCTGCGCTGCCTTTTTGTGGCGGACACCGGCAGCGGCTGGCTGAGGGAGCGCTGCACGCCGCTGACACGGCTGCTGAGGGCGCCTGTGGCCGCCGCGAGAGACATGGCTGAACGCGCCACCTCCTTACAGGCCCGGGGAGAGAAGAGTGTCCTAAAACCATACCCATGTGCCCCAGCTCTCCCGGTCAGGACGTCAGCCCACTGAGCTGGTGAGCTGCTGGTGAGCCGGCAGCTCCTCGCTATCTCGGCAGGCTTCATGTCCACAGGCAGGCTGGTTCCTGTGCTTCCGAGCAGGACGTGGGCCGTGGGCCCGGGAGGCCACCATGATGGCTGCACCAGGGCTGCCCGGGACCGCTGCCCACAGCTTGCTCTGGCGCTAGGATGTGATGGAATCCACCTGGCCATGTGTCTCGTCTGCACAATAAGTTGTGCCTCATCAATATAGAATCTTACAATAATTTTGGTTGGAAGAGATCCTCCAGATCACCGAGTCAAGCCATAAGCTAACTCCAGCACTAAACCATGTCCCTAAGAACCTTGTCTAAACATCTTTTAAACACCTCCAAGGATGGCGACTCCACCACTGCCATGGGCAGCCTGGTCCAATGCCTGACAACCCTTTCTGTGAATAAATGTTCTGTAATATCCAATCTGAACCTTCCCTGGTGCAACCTGAGGCCATTTCTTCTCATCCTATCACTTGCTACTTGGGAGAAGAGACCGACACCCTCCATGCTACAACCTCTTTTCAGGTAGTTGTAGAGAGCAATAGGGCCTCCCCTCAGCCTCCTTTTCTCCAGGCTGAACAGCCCCAGTTCACGTAAGACCGTGACAAAACACTTTTGTTCGCTGAACTGAGATCGGTGGTGTCTGTAACTCCTAACTGGGCAGCAGGGTGGTTTCTGTGCCGCGGAGCAAAGCGGATTAGGCAGAGAACAGCCCAGGAGCTGCACACGCTGTTCTCTTGCTGCAATGTCGGGCTGTGCGGCGGGACGTGTGCGCACAGAAAACAAACCCCGAGGAAGCGCGATATTGAGCAGAGACGCGTACTGTGGTTTTATTGCTGATAGAATGCTAGGCTGACGTATTTTTTTAAAGGCTACTGCAAAATCGATTCATTTACATAGTTGTCATTTCAGAGTGTCCTCAGTCAGGCTGAGGGAGCTGCATCTCCTGCCCCGGAATAGTCTGTATGCTCTCAACGATGTATGCATTATCTTTGGGGCTAAATACACAATTAAAAGGGGAATCTTTAAGGAATGCCTGCAAGATTGCATACAGGGATATGCCTGGAGTGAAAAGGCAAACTGTTTCTTTTATTTTCCCGTTCTGTATTTCACACATTGTGCTTTCATTTATTCCTTTATCCCTTTATCCCCCCAATTTTTTCCATCTTCTCTTTCCTACAAGGCATTTCCAGCTTCCTTTTCCACTGTCATTTGTCTTTCTATTTCTTTCCACCATACCTGCTTTCACCTCACTTCCTAGCGAGTTCAGGAACCTCTGCCTGAGCTTTTCTTTTTCTTTTTCTTTTTCNCAGGATGCCCTCAGCTAATTCCGCGGGGGTCAGTGATCAGCTTCAGGCCGTCTTTTCCAGCTCTGCCATCAGTGACCACAGGCCTGTGGCAGAAGGGAAGAGCTTTCCTGGTGTGCTGTGTAAGGGAGAGAAGTACGGAAGATTCACTGCTCTTTACAGCCAGCTCTGCAGCCTGGCCTTCGCGTTTTAGGAGTTCAGATTAAGTAGGAAGTATCTTGTTTTGACTCCCTGTTGCATTTTGTGAAATCAGAAGTAGTGTTACAAACTTGATGCAACTTGTTTGTGTATTGCACAGGTGTGAATGGCCAGTGCGTATAGATGATAATTATCAAGTATGAGATTTTAAAACCTTATTTGTTAGGTAAGTCATAACAGTAGCTGATTCTTGTCCAGAATAATTCCCAGTTTCTCTAGATACTGATGTCAAAAGACAGATTAGGAGGAGCTGCAAGCACATTGAGACAGCGCTCGGCCAGATGGTTGCAAACGGCGCGTGAGTTCGGTGGCTTCCACGTGTGTTTCGAGTGGGATTCGTTTAAAAGGAAAGGGAAGGAGAACGCTGAAGGCAGGGCCGAGGCAGGAGGAAAGGTGAAGGGAAGGGCATGAGAGGTGGAGGAGAGCGGTGAGATGGAGGTGAACGGGCTGAGCGAGGGAAGAAGCCAGAGCGAACGCCAGTCAGCACGGGGCACGGGAGGCGCTGCCCGAGCGCTGCCGCACCAGGCTGGCACGGCTCTGCGCCCCAGCCAGAGCTCTGCCGAGTCCCTGCGTGCCTCTCGCCCCATCTTATTCAGCGGTGATGCAACCCGGCCAGTGACATCACAGAAATACACCTACAAGTGGTGTTACAGAGCCTAGATTGTGACCGGCAGATTAGTCAGTGGTGTCACAATCCGGTGTTTATATCATTGTCTCCTCGATGTGGAAGCGATTGCTATGATGATAACTCAGTTTTTGTCGTCGGATCAGCCTCTTAAGAAAAGCCGTCCCTTCTGCAGAGGTGACAGCTTGGATTCATTTGGAATAAAATCCTGGTAAATTCTAGTTAAGTAGAGATACCACGTGTGGCACTTTACTAAGTGATTTCAGTGGTTCAGGTGCAGCATAAACATGTGACTGAACCTCAGCACATCCTTCATCTGGGTCACTTACAACTACAGGGTAGTATTAAATTGTGGTGTTAATGAAAAGTATGGACATGTGCCAAAAACCAGTGCTTGTGTCTGCACATCCCAGAATTCTACGAGCAGAAGTGGGGAGCCTGAGGAGTGAATAACACCTGAGAAAGTTGGCAGTTCTTTCCAATACTCGCAATTTTGAGCTGGTTTTGTAATTTCTATCGGAAACAAAACGAGTTATACTTGTTTGGAAAAACGTCACTTTCTGACATCTTAATTGGATGACTGTATTTTTTTCATATGTGAGAGCTGATAAGAAATTTTCTTCTATGTAATCTTGAATTAGGTTTTTTTACATGGGTTGAATATATACAACACCGTTTATTGCATGTCATAAAGAACAATTTACATCAGTTCATTTCGCTTTGTAGAGCAAGATCCTACTTCAGTAATGATATTTATCTTTTGCCATCCTAATGGCAATGTTTGCAGATCCAAACAAAGCATTTTGTTTCCAGAACGCTAGTTGTAATCCAGCCAGAGGATATTAAGCAACTTCCAGGATTAGACCCTTAGTGAAAGTTTGTTCCCTTTAGTTTCATATTTCCTTTGGTTGGCTGCTTGAATTGCCCTTCTATAATTTTGCATTGGAGTATATCCTGTACAAATAGGGAAGCGATTTTGACCTAGAAGGAGAGACCTCTTATTAGTGTGCATGCTTTCAAATTACAGTAGCTATCTGAAGCATCTTGACATATGATAGATAGCGTTGTTGCTGGATGGGTTTGATTCAACTTGTTACTTGAACAAGCAACCTCCCACCCTTATTTCTCAAGGAGAAACTTAAGATCTTTCTGATTTAAATTCATGCACGCCACTTCGGACGTATCCATTGTATTTGTAACGTCGATGCTGTTGTTAAACCAGAGGATTTAGATACGTTTCCAGCAGTAACTCCATTGTAAACCTCCTCTTCTCTCCTAGCACGGGTTCAGCTATGAGACACATGATGCTGGGATCCACTGTACTTCGGCAGTTGGTGCAAATTAACGAGTCTTGTGCCGGTTCTAAACTTTCCTAAAAACGGCTTTAGTACAGGAAAAAGAAATAAGGTATATGGTATGGGAGAAGGGAGACCCATGTGTAAGGTGAAAGCAATCCCAGGGTGATTTCCACGAACCCCACCGCCAGTCCCGGGCCGGGCCGGGGTCCGGGAGGTGCCACTCCCTGAGGCGGCCCCGGGGGAGCGGGACGGGCCGATCGGGAGCCCCCGCGTACCCCGGGGCAGCTGCGGTGCCGGCGCCTGAGCGCCGTACGTGCGGTGGGAGAGCTGAAACCCGGCAGAAAAGGGGTTTTTTCTCAGGAAAACGGCCTGTGACAGCGGGGTGCGCTGCCGGCCTCAGGGAGGCCCCCAACCGCGGGGAGGGCACCTCCCCCGCGAAGTTTTACTCGTCCCTTTCTTGCGCCGTCCGCCGTGTTGTAACGAAGGGTCCGCGGTTCGGGGTCGCGGTTCGGGGTCGCGGTTCGGGGTCCCGGTTCGGGTCCTGCACGGGCACCGCCCCTCCCCGCGCCCGGCCGCCCAATGGGGGCGCGGCGGCTCCGCCCCGCGGTCCGGGACAGCCAATGGGAAGCGTCGCTGGGCGCCCGTCCACCTGCGGCTGCGGGAGCCACCTGAGCGGGCGAGAAAAGCCGACAAAACCCGTCGGTGCGGCGGGCTGCGCGCTGCTCTCTCCGCTCGCCCCCGCCTCGCCCTCCCGACCAGCTGGGCCAGTTCTGCCGCCCGCTGCCTCCGCCAGACATGACACAAGACTACGACAAGTGAGTGAGCCGGGCGGCGAAGAGAGAGCGGGGAGCGGGGGGGGAAAGAACCGGGTCCGGTCCGACCGGTGCTGCCGCCCCTCCGGGGGGCTGCGACAAGAGGGGCCCGCCGCCTGCTCTGCTGTGGGGCCGGGCCGTGGGGAGCCGCTCTCCCCGGGGACCCGCCCCCCTCTAACTTTGCGGAGAAGTAACCGGAGACCGCTGCGGGGCGGTACGAAACGGCGGGGAGGGGGAAGCCCTGGACGGGGGGGGCGCAGCGGGGCGACCCCGGCGGCCACCCCGCCCCGTGAGCCGAGCGGCGAGGCCGGGCCGGCTTTGAAACCCGACA
>VWYH01008306.1:228541-246776 GCA_013399365.1 Pampusana beccarii
CGCAGCGCCGGGCTGCCCCGCTGCAGGGGGCCGAGGGAGGCGGGCGGAGCCGCAGCGGCGGGTTGTCCCCCCCGCCGGAGCCGGGCGGTGCGAGCGGCCCCCATGGACTTCTACGAGGCGCACCCCTCCGGAAAGGTGGATTTCGGCAGGTGAGGGGGTCGGCGGGCCCGGCCGTGCCCGCAGCCAGCGGGCGGGGGGCTCTCGGTGAACTCGGCTGCAGCTGCGGGAAAACGGGTGTTGAAAGAGCTGAAACCGAGCGTAGTGTTCTGTGTAACTCCGTGGTGCTGAGCGCCGAGGTGTCTTCTTCAGACGGATCCCTCGCGGGGTTTGATGGCTTGGGGTTACTCCTGCGCTTGTCACCGTGCCCGGCTGGAGGCCGTGGCCGTGGGCACTGTAAGTGCATAGAAAATGGGATAACTCTGAAGGGAATTGAAGAACCGATTATAAAACTACTGTATTTTGAATAATCTGTGACTCAAATGGACTCACTTTCTAGGGAAAGCATAGGATTTCTACCAAAGGTGTTTTGATGTTTGTTTTGGTTTTTTTTTTTTTTTGATATATAACTTTCTAGAAAGAGGACTCTAATGCAGCAGCTCACTAACTTTACCCTATGATTAGGATTTTTCCTTTTTTTTTTTNTTTTTTTTTTTTTTTTTTTAATCTCTAATGACGCTTGACAGCTGAGGCCATAGGAGTTGAGGTACATGAGCTTCACTTTTCTGGCACGTAGGCAGAAGCCAGTGAAAGAAGTCGTCTCTGCTGTCTCAGCATTAAAGGTGTGCACCCTGCAAAGCCCAGGTGTAAAGCACTCTGAGGATCTCTGAACGTCTCGAATTAAATTGCGTGGTGACCGAGAGAAAGGGAGGGTTGTGGATCAGTGAAGTAAGTAGGAGTAGTTTCTCTGATCTGAACACAGAACGCTGTGAGTTCCTCACAAAGAGAGAATATTTACTTTTTGTGATATTCCTCTCCTTCCACTTTAGTCATGTAGAAAGTAAAATTCAGAAATTATTAAAATTGCAGTAAGAAACTTATTTCCAGACAATACTGCATGTGTCTGGCACTTTGCGAGCAGATCCATGTGCCAGTAGTCTTGAAACATAAAATGAAAGAAAAAGAAATGCTTACCTTCTCTTATTAATATGCTCTCATTTTCCTGAGAGAACCTGTGGCTCTGTTAAGGGGTTGAGTTACCGCCAAACCCTGCACTTCCCTTGATAATTCTGCAGATAATTCTTTCTACGCTGATTTTAGGGGAGTAGGTTACCTGTAGGGCAACACGCATTATATTTAGGTGTTGGCAATGGCAAAGAAATCACACAAAACCGTGTAGCTTTTTGCATTTGCTACATTTCTGGTTAGCGGCTGCTTTAGTTCTCGGTGGGTTTTGGTTCTCCCTTTCCGTGTGAGCCTTGTGTTGCTGGAGGGAATCAGCTTAGTGTTCTTGTGAGTCCCAGCAAGGCTGACTGAGCCCTTTGGCCGGGCAGCGATGGGTCCAGTGAGCTGCATCCAGGCTGCTTCAGTTGCCTTTTTCTTTACAAGTGACTTTAACTGGAGGTTTTACCCATTTGCTGTGGGTGTTCGAGGTTTCTTTTAACATATTGTATAAGTGCAGAGCTTGTACTTTGCCCCTAAAGAAAACTCTGCTTTGTCTTCTGCTGTGAAGTTTCTAAGAGAAAGTGGAGGCTGCCCCCCGCAATATCCGCGTTTTGGTATTTGCGTCAGTGTGTACACAAATCTGTACAAAGACATAAAGAAAGGGCTTGGTGCAAGGGCTTGTCTTTTTCTTGTTGTTGTTTGCTTTTTTTCCCCAACTACATAGTACAGATTTACAGCCACAAAGTGCTCTGACAAGTCTTGGAAACTCCCACTGGCTTTAAGTGTCTTCAGCTCAGCTGAACTGTCCTGGAGCTCAGCGAAATTGCTGTCACTGATAAAGGACCCAACGCGTCATTTGCAAAGTGCTTTGCAACGTTTTTGGTAGAAGGTGGTGATAAACGTAGGATACTGTTAAGATTATTATAGTGATTAGAGTATTTCACAACTTTTCATTTCCCAACTTTTTGTATTTGTCGTATATTTCAATCTCTGAATGCATCTGGGTGAATAGATGAAGAGAATGCTGATCTACTGGGAAAGGGTGTGATGATGGCAGGGAACTGCTTTTTGGTGGGGGTTGTGGTTTTTTTGTTTCCTTGGGGTTTTTTTGTAATCTTCCATTTATTTTAAACCTATTACGAATTCATTAAGAAACACAGACTTTGGCATTGTTTAAGAAAATACAAAAGCTTCCCTTCTCTCCCCCCCTTCAATCTGCAGTAACTAATGTTATGCTTTCACTGGAAAGAAAGCTGTTTGAACTGGTTTAAAAGTCAGATTTAAACACAGTTAACTTGAACTGGCTTGGAAGAATAAGTGTGTATTTTACCAATAGAACCAAAGTATATTAAGTTGACTAAGCTGGTAGGACAGCATTTTCTACAGATTTTCCACTTTCACCTGTGGGCAGAAGGTCCAAGTCGTCTTGGAGCTTTCTTGTTCCCAGTCATCTCAAAATGTTCAGAGGAAATACCTTTTTTGTTTGTTTGTTTTTGTTTTAAATGCTACAATATAAAGGGAAAAACTCCAGTTTTTCTTTTTTAAATTTTTTTCCCAGTCGTCTGTTGAGGGTGTTTCAAACTAGTGTCACAGATTAATTCAGCACTAACCAGGCAGTAAGTCTTTTTGCTTTCCTTGTCAGAAAAATTCACTGCCAAATTGATTTGAGGTCCCTTTGACCTATTTCCCTGTGAAGTCTATAACTGATTGGCAGCTTCTAGATGGTATTTCAGATATACTCTGAGAGCGACGGCAGCTTCTGAAAGCTCTGGGGGAAGGAGATGTTTCATTAATTCACAATTTCTAGTTCCACGTGGGAACTGGAGCAGGTTGCGGCTTGGTATAGTATTATTATGTAGGATGGGCTAGAGGTTTTGTAGGTGGTAGGCCAGTAAACGTGTGGAACTCTTTCTGGTTTGGATTCAGAGCGATCAGTTGTGCTTTTAAACAGCTTTGGTGTTTTATGTAGGCTGGTGTAAACCAGCTGAGTTTGGTCGAATTAATCCTGGTTTACACTGAGCGTGAGTGAGATCGGAATTAGGTTTCTGGGCTTTTTGTGTTGACTAATCCTTGCAGTGTGGTGAATCAGAATATGAACCTTGTGAAACTGGGACAGCTAATTTAGAAGAACTTCAGGAATGTTTTTCATGTGTTCTAACAGGTGGCTTTCTTCTTTCTTCCTTTTTTTTTATGATTCAAGTAAAAGACCCGTCTTGGTTCTTCAGAATGACTCTCTCTACTCTCAGAGGCGTCCTTACACCAGTGAAGATGAGGCCTGGAAAACCTTTCTTGAAAATCCCCTTACAGCAGCTACCAAAGCTATGATGAGCATCAATGGTGATGAAGACAGCGCAGCTGCCCTGGGACTGCTGTATGATTACTACAAGGTAGATTGGCGTGGGTACGCTCTGGCAGCCAGCGGAGCTCTTGTTCCACCCGTGGAAAAGGTGTCATTTGCTAGAGGATTTTACAGAAGCTATGACTAGATCACAAAGACTTTAAGCTATGTGGTTTTTAAATGGAAAAAAATTCCATGTCCCTTTTTCTGAAAGTTGGTTTGTTTTTAGCTCAGTAAAACAGGATTCCCTGGATCTTAATGTAATGGGTCGAAACTTCAGTAGGACTTTGCTTGTCAACTCTAGGTTCTGCGGGAGCCAATATGTTATAGAAATAGGTGTGAAGGATGATACTTCGGAGCATGTCTGTGTCTGAATGTAAATGCACGTGGAGAAAGAAACTTCTCTCCTTCTGCTGGTGTGATCCCTGTTCTGCTGAGGCCCTTGGCTTTTGCTGGGGCTTTGGTGTGCTACCTGACTCTCAGCTGATACTAAGCTATCACTACGGATTTTTAGCAGTGTGTGAGGTGGAAATGGGGGTTACTGTCCACACCTCTCTAACCTTCTGTGGGCTTCAGCTGCCACTGTCTGTTAATCCTTTGACAGCCGCAGTTGTCTTCTCCAGTGCTCATGGTCTTCTCAGGAACATGCGCCTTCCTAGATGCTCACACGTGAACGGAACGCAGTCCAGCAGGTAACCTCCTGCTTTGTGTGGGATATATTGTGCTGAGCTTTCTTTCCTAAACACCAGAAGCCTAAGCCAGGGTAGGTATGTCCATGTCGAAGTCAGCGAGACCAGCACGCGTTTCCAGGCAGGGAGGGACCTGTCTGTGTTAGACACCTGTGTTATGGTGGCCCAGCTCACCAGGTGGAGACGCCTGCTTTTTCTTCGCTGGGTGTGCAGAAAGGCCAGGAGGCTGACTTGGCTTGTGTGCCTGACATTTTGGCTAGTGTCTTTTAATAGTAGTGAGCACAATTGCCAGCCTTGGTGTGTTCTTCAAGCAGGAAGAAAGGCTGACTTGTTGCACGCAAAATCCTTTCCTGCCCTTTTAAGAGTTGAACATGCCTTATGTATCAAAATATTCTTGTAATGCTTAATATGGAGATTAATGCTCCACACACACGACAAAATGCCACAAACTCACTGATGTGGATGTTATTCAGGTAGTTTTGTGGGAAAACTCTCTTTCTGCTTTGTGCCTCTGCTTGCTATGCTTTTGGGGGGAAAAAAAGGAAACAAAACAAACCAAACACAAAACCACAAACAAATAAAAAAAACCCAAACCCACACACTTTCAGCGGAACAATTTTAATCCACAAGATCAATTTTGATTTCTAAACCTGTAGATTACAAAGAAAGCGTGATGTTGATCCTTCACACTTGGCAAAGCAGAAGGGATTTGTCGTACATTAATGTCTAATTCGAGGTTTCCTCTCATGTTTGGTTATCAGTGGATGTAAAGAAAAATCAGTGGGAGAACAGGTATGCTGCACACTTGGGTGAAGCAAAATGGTTAGACGTTGAAAGATTTATTGAGGGCTGTGATGAAGTAACGCTGGAGGGATGACATCTAGGCATTTCTGATACGCCCCCTCTGCAATTTTAAAGGTGAGATCACCTTTGCCATAAAAAAAAAACCCAAACAAAACCCCCCCTAAAAAACAAACCCCAAAAAACCAACAGAATCAAACAACTTGAGTTTTCTTCTGTTTGACCAGTGGGCTGGCCTGACAGCTCAACTGTGGTTCATAAGGCCTTACAGGAAACAAATCTTTGATAAAAATCTGGAGTTGAGAAGTGTTGGACTTGAGGCCAAGTGTGGCTTGGAAGACCCTTGTTTTCCGGTGACTGGTTAGTGTCACCCTTCTAGCAGTCTCCCAACTAGAGGTTCTCAAAGCGCTGCTGTTTCCTGTGGAAAACTCAGCAGTTCGGGTGTTGTTGGAGGTTCCAGGAGTTAGGTTTTAGTTGGGGGCTGTTTAGAGACGGGTGCTGTTCGCGCAGATACGCCATCAGTCAGCGCAGAGTGGTGGTTCCCTGTGCTGCACCCGAGCTGGTGAACATGGGCAGTATCTGAGCAGGCTTCAGTGAGGGAAGGTGGTGGGAGTTGACTCCTCTTTATACCATGAAGTGTTTCCTCTGCTTGTTCAAGAGGCGCGTTGAGGGTGGCAAAAGCCCTGGGCGCTGTGTGTGTGCTTGCAGAGGAGCTTGCGTGGACTTGCTGTGCGGCTGAGGGGACCTGAGCCCCACGGGCTGGTGGCCGCGGTGGTGAGAGCTGTTTGGGTCGCCGGCCATGCGCTCCGGGGAACCGAGCTGCTGCAGGTTGAGGAGTTCACCGGCTTCTGTGCGCCTCGGCCTGGCAGCACGGCTGGGAAAATGGTGCGTGTCTGTGCCTGAACGAGGTGGTTGTGTGGTGGGCGTTGTGGTGTTCTCAGGATAAATCCTGTCCATGGCGTAAAATACAAGAAGCAGGATTGAGCTGTCTTGGATCCAGAGCGGTGGTGGTTACCTTTTGTTTATAAAAGACTTAATGCAGTTTGGGCCAGTGTGTTGTACGTGGTCATGCACGAGCATCAGCTGTAGCGTCATAATATGCTTCTTGAACCCGGTCCTCCCTGAATCCCCTGGTCTCTGAGGAAAAAGGAAAACCTTGAGTAGTGTTTTGAGGAGGTGGCCTAGGGAGCACGTGTCCATGGGAAGGGGCTGCGGAGCAGTGTCCTTTCGCAAGCCTTGAGCTCATCCAGCGCACTGAACCCTGCCAGCCCACGGAGGAGAAAACCTGCACCACCAGCGCAAACCTCGGGAGCTCCCCTCCGGGTGCCCTCACCCCAGCACCGGTGCTCCCGGCAGGGTTGGCTGGTTTTCTGCACCGGTTTTACCACTGCATGGTGCTGGCAGGAGCCCAGGGCTGGCACAGCTGGCCGGGTCAGCCACATGGGGATCTGTGGGGCATCGCCTGGGACAGGCCTGCCACCCGTAGCCATGGGAACATCAGCCAAGATGTAATATTAATAAGAACTGGTATCACAGAATGATGCTTTCCTAATTTCGCCAAATGTCTGTGCGCTCTAAGGAGCTAATTTTTTTTGTATGAGAGGACAAATGCAATTATAGTATGTCTTGTATTTCTCAGGTTCCAAGGGAGAGGAGGTCTTCCACAGCTAAACCAGAGGTAGAACATCCTGACCAAGATCATAGCAAAAGGTATCAGTTTTTATTATTGCGTGTCTGCTTATCCCCCTTCCTTCCTAGACCACCAAAGCTGCTGGAAGAGAGAAATTGTTTGCTTTTACTGTGTGCTCAAAACTCCTCTGCTGCCCCAGGAGCAGGATGGAGATTGGACCATTATGTGGAGCTGAGGCCCACACTGCTGCTCATCACCATCCGTCTGCTTTCTGTGTGCTGCCGTCATGCAGTCAGCGTAGCAAAAGCTGCTCTGCAACCCCTGGGCACAGCCTGGTAGCACTGACACCCTTCCCGAGGCTGCGGAGGTGCCTGGTGACCCTTTTACTTCTGCGTGCGGTTGCCTCAGATGCTCACGGCTGGTTTTGTTCTCCAGCACCAGCAGCATTGCTTCATGCACGGGCTGGTAGGGAAGGACTTCAAAGTGCTTGTGACTTAGTTTTGGTTTTGTATTGTTCGTGGACTTCTTTTGTATCCTCTGGAACTCCTTTCTTCCTTCCTCTTCCTGCCCTCTCTCTCTTGTGCCTTCCAAGCAGAAGATGATACCAATTAAGTAAATATTACGAATGTGAGGTTCATTGAAGTCAGGCTTCCACTCTTACCTCCCTCTTCCTTTGGACAGACTAGAAAGCTTTAAGGACTCAAGGTGAGGTTTTTGTGGTCTGGCTGAGCCGACTGAATGACTCGTTGCTGAGAACAGCAGTGTTCTTCTCAGCCGTGTGTTCCCACTGCTCCCCTCGTACCAGCCCTGGTCTTCCACTGACCCATAACCTAGCAGGCAAAAAAAAAAAGAAGTGGCTCATTTTCTGGCAGTGAAACAAGCCAAACTGGCTCACCAAGGGGATGGGAGAGCCTCAGAATTGGTGCAAAGGAGGGGGCAGGACAATGTTGTGGGGAGGGAGAAAGGGAGGGCAGGCAGACTTGGTGGCTGCTCGCTGTGAGGTCAGCTCAGCCACAGGGCTGTGTTGTCCCGGCAGAAATGAGTGTGGTGGGGTGGAGAGCGTGAGGTTATGCAAACCACTCCCGGGAGTCTCGCTGTGGGTTTTCTTGGGAGTTTGTGTGTGAAAGAGGAGTGTAATTTCCCTGTTAGCGCTTCCCAGGTGGCGTGCAGTCCTAGCGCAGAGGAGCAGCAGCCTCGCTCTCGGTCCTCTCCGTCCGGCAAAGAGCAGTTTTATGGAGCTGCATGTGCCGATGCATGGTGGGAAGGGCCTTGAAGCTCTTGCTTTTGGATGACTGTTTTCCAGGCAGTGAGGATCTGGGCTGTGAACCCTCACCCTTTGCTGCAGGGTTGTTAGCAGTGGGTGAGGTTACTTTTGTGAATGAGTTTGTCAGCTTTGCAGGTCAGGATTGAGCTGTTCTGCACAGGCAGGGGAGCTGGTATCAGCTGTCCCTGTCCAAAAGGCTGAGAAGTATTTCTGGGTCTTGTTTAGTGAGAAAATCAGCTGTATGATTTATGCATTATTTTTTTTCTTTGTCCCTTAAAGGAACAGCATCCCAAATGTGACAGAACAGTCGCTTATTTCTGCTGGAGAAAACAGAGTCCAGGTTCTGAAAAATGTGCCTTTCAATATTGTCCTTCCACACACGCCCCAGATGGGCATGGACAAGAGAGGCCACCTCACAACCCCTGACACAACAGTCACCGTTTCGATTGCCACGATGCCCACCCATTCCATCAAAACGGAGACGCAGCCCCACGGCTTTGCAGTGGGCATCCCACCAAGCGTCTACCACCCCGAGCCCCCCGAGCGGGTGGTGGTCTTCGACAGGAACCTCAATCCCGACCAGTTCAACTCCAACACCCAGCCTCAGAACTCGCAGAGGAGAACGCCGGACTCCACCTTCTCAGAGACTTTCAAGGAGGGTGTGCAAGAGGTACCAAGGGAGGCAGTCGCTGTGTGTGTGCATGTCTTGATCTGGATGGAGAGATCCCGTTCCATCTTTAATTGTTCTTGTTATGTGAGCCAGAAATCTGTCCAGTGATTTAGGAATGGAAGACTTTCTCAGAAGGATACATAAATATAACTTAGTAAATAAAACCTTGACAACATGAAATCATTACCGAATCAAATGACTGATCTTGCTAGTGACAGAGCCTTTGGCTTGCGGAGTACGGAAATAGTTATCTTGATGCACAGCACAGGGCCAGGTTTTGCAAGAGTTGAACACACTGCTGTGCCTTTGCAGGTACTGAAGCGAAGTGACTGTGTCTGTAAGCTTCCTTACGGCCAGTTTCTAGGTGTGGGGTGTGTCAGTGGAAAACAGTCTGTTTATTTTGGGGCCTTGGGTGAGAGGTAGACTTGAATGAAAAAATGTTTTTTGTTTTATGGTATCAACTAAAACCAACAGAGTAACTGTTTTAATTTTTAAGCAACTCCTCAAGGAACTGTGTGGCTATCCCCTTTCTTTGAAATTTGGGGAAGCTTTAAAGTATTGCCCCAAGCGGACTCAGAAGGCTTGGGAGATGTGCTTAGTTGACACCCAAAAGTTTTGGATTGAAACCCTGCTTAAGTGTCCTGTTTGTACAGACCAAAAATCAGTTGTTATCTGATGATCAATTTGCCTGCCAGAAGTACTGTGGTAACAAGTATCTGTCTAATCTTGACTTTCCTTGTTGCTGCTGTGTTAATTGTTGTTTTGTTTTGTGTCTACCCCAGGTTTTTTTTCCTACTGAACTGAATCTCCGAATGGCCAACATGAATTCAGAAGACTACGTGTTTGACAGCATTTCTGGGTAATGCTTTAAGCCCACTGCTTGCCCATATCCTCCTTTTCTCTTACAGTTGGCTTGTCTATGTGCTCATGGAGCAGTGCAGCTCATTCCCTTCTGTGCTGAGTATCAGGCACTGGGAATGCTGTAGATCTCAAATCTACAACAGTGCCTGCTCATTTGAATTTGGCAGTTGAAAATCTTGCCTGTATCTTAAAGGAAAGCTACATGCAGGGTTGGAAATACCACCCTGTTTCAGTCCATGTCCTGTGGGAGGGTGCAGTGTTGTCTGTGAGCTCTGCCGTGGTCCCACAGCTGGCTTTCAGCTGTGTCCCTCTCCCTGGCCTTGCTCTCCCTGTTGGAAACCTACAGCAGAAATGGGAAGGATGAAACTCATCTGAACTCCAAGGGAGGGGAATAAAGGTGTTTGGTTAGCTGCAGTTGGCCAAGAAGGAAGAGAAGCCTGTGGCCACTGAATGGCTTATTAGCTTGTGAATTGTAATTTAATTGCTAACAGATACTTTTCTGTTCCATGGGAGCAGCTTGCTGCTCTCAGCCTGAATAGGGCGCTTCCAGTCTTGCCTGCTGATGTATCTTGGGATTTAGCTTGCCAAGAACTTCTCTTAAGTGTTCGTTCATGAAGGAAATGGTTGAAAAAGGGGCTCATCCTGTTTTCCAACTTCCTTGCCTGTTGGTGGCTTAGTGAGTCAACTAACGACTTTGGAATTCCTCCAGATTAGATGTAGAACATTTAATCGGCTTTCCAGGAAAATGCCATAGCAATCGCTGCCCTCTTCGCTCCGCAGGAATAACTTCGAATACACTCTGGAAGCCTCCAAGTCCCTCCGACAGAAGCCTGGGGACAGCACGATGACTTACCTGAACAAAGGTCAATTTTACCCGATCACACTGAAAGAAGTGAGCAGCAGTGAAGGAATCCACCACCCCATCAGTAAAGTCCGAGTGAGTGGCAGCTCTCGTGGTTCTTGGGAAAGAGGGTGTGTACAGCGGTAGCCTTAGCTCTCCCAAAGTGCAGTAATCTAAACCAGAGCATCAGCGCTAAGGCCAGCTTACTGCCTCGCTTACGTCAGTGCTCGTTCCTTTGCTGTCCACCTACTTCCAGACCAACCCATCCTGGCTCAGTCTGCTAAGAAGTGGTGTCAGCACTTGTGTGAAGGTGATGCAACACCTGGAATGAGATCCTTGAGCTCCAGTTAGGAGAGCAGTTCTGCTCATCGCTGTTTATGACCCAGAAAGTGCTGCTGTCTGCCTTCCTGTTTGGCAGCGGGGTGCCAGGTACACCGTGGTGCGTCAAGTCGGAAAGCCTAAAGCAGAAAACCCGATACCAGGGAGAACTTCCAAAACAAATGTACTCTGTGGCCTTTTCTTTCACATGTTTGCATTTTGTTTTATTTATTTAATTTTTTTAAAATCTTACCCTTTTCCTTTCAGAGTGTCATCATCTGAGTGTTTGCTGAAGACAAAACAAGAGAAGATCAGCTCAGGCACTGGAAATACTGGCACTCAAGACAGCACACGGCCAAACAAAGATGCATTGACATAGGTAAGGAACACTCTCGCTGCTGATGTCAAACTCCAAACCTGAGTCCTTGGCAAGGTTTGGTTTTTCTGCTAAAGCTTTGTTATTTTGAGGAAACTTTGGATCATGTTCTCCGCTATCCATAGCTTTGCTGAAAGCCCAGAGAGCTTTTAATTGCTTAGAACTAGTGCAGTAGTTTGTTGGGCTCATTAAAGAGACTGAGTTTTGAGGGTTTTGTTTGGCTGATGAGCAGGCTGACTTCATGGTTTTGCATTGGGAGATCTAACACCCCACTCCAAACTACAGTTGCTTTGGTATATCCTGGTGCTTGTAGCTAAACTGCAACTTACAGACTCTCTGGCTGTCCTAAATACTGTGTTTCTTCAAAGGACAAGATCCTCGTAGAAATAACACTAATGATCCTCCTTCCAACAACTTCACTCACAACTGGTCTTTGGTACATGTAAAAAAAGAAAACACTCTGCAGATTTCCACTCGCCTCCAGACAAGGCTGGGGCTGGCTGACTTCCAGCCTTCTCTGGCTGAAGGCTGGGTTGTGCTCCTAGTCCCTTCCTTCTGTGAATAAAAGCTGGGATTAATCACTTGGCACTTAAAGCAGACGCGCATGCAAATCTTCGTTTGTTATTGAAGGAGTTTTATTGAGATCTTATGCCCTTGCCATACAGGGCAGAGTTTCCTGCACACAGCAGGCTATGGTGCAGACCGTGTGATGTTTAGGATGTCTGCCTTTCTTGCTGGAGTTTCTAGGTTGGAATTTCTGCCTAGTCCCTTGTTTTCCTCCTTCCTCCTATTTGTTGGGGTTTTTGTTTGTTTTGTATGAGAACCATTTACAGGCTTTTTAATGGTCCACTTTTAAGTACAGTTCAGCTTTTTCCTCATGAGGGTGGTGAGGCACTGGAACAGGCTGTCCAGAGAAGCTGTGGGTGCCCCATCCCTGGAAGTGTTCAAGGCCAGGTTGGATGTGGCTTTGAACAACCTGATCTAGTGGAAGGTGTCCATGCCCATGGCAGGAGGGTTGGAACTAGATAGTCTTTAAGGTCCCTTCCAATGCAAACCATTCTGTGGTTCCTTTTTCCCCAAGGGGTTGCTGAGGAGTTGCAGTGTCTGGCTGCTTTGTGGGATTAAGGTCTCCAGATGGCATCCCTCTTCCTCTCTCTCATGCATCCTTCTTTCTAACAGCCGACTACAAGGAGAGCTTCAACACCATCAGTAACATTGAGGAGATCGCGTACAATGCCATATCCTTCACTTGGGACATCAACGAGGAAGCAAAGGTATGTGACCATGATTATATTTCCTGTCCTTTTAGCAGATTCAGAGGCTGGGGGAGGGGAAGGGTGTGTGGCCTACCTGATGATTAGCATGTAACAAGTTTGTTTACGCTCTTACATTAGGCAAAACCTTCTGGCTGTTTCTTAAGAGGGTTTGCATGCGCAACCACGGAGAGCTCTGCAACTACTTTAAGGCTCTTGGCAGAACTGCCTACCTGACAGACATGTACTGACAAAAGGAAGCGCCGAGCGTTTCCAGGGCAGATGAAGCGGTGCGGGAGGTGTGATGGAGCGTAGCTGGGCTTGGCAAGGAGCACGGGCTCTTGGAGGACCCCGGCTGGAGGTGGAGGGCAGTTTCTGAGGCAGTTAAAGCTGTGGCTGTGGGCTTGCTTGCAAAAGGGAGAGTAGCTGCTGCCATTGAGCTTGTGTTGCTCAAACTGTGGATCCCAACACCCCGTGACCTATTTGAAGTTAGAGCAGCCTCCTGGTGAACTCTGGTTTGATCTTTTTCAGGACTGTGGGCACTACAGTAGTTGTGTAAGTAGGGGCAGCTACTCTAGCAAGTAGCTAACTGCGGCTATTAGAAGCCACTCTAGCTTTTTCAAAAGGCCCGTGTATCTTTTTGGTGCCAGGTCAGAGCAGAATCACCTCTGTTCCCAATGCATTTCCCATCAGTTTGTTGCTGGAGTCAAAGTGCAGGAGTTTTCTTTGGAGAGTTTTGTTATTGCCTGGGTTTTTAAAAAAAGAGAGAATGGTTTCCTTCAGTTTTTGGAGGCTGGCTGTTTTCTTGCTAGTATGTCATGTGCTAGTCACCACTGTCATGGGGAAAGCTACTGGTGGCTGCAGACTGCCATGTCTAGGCAGAGCCTAGCATGGGGGACACAGGAGCTCTCAGCAGAGAACGCAAAGCTCCTTCTCTGGAGCTGTGTGCGCCACTGTGCTCTGCAGGAGACACAAGAGATGGGGTCACTGCACAGAGCTTGCTGTCACCGTGAGCTTTGCTCTGTGCTGCACAAAGGCAGAGACAGGTAGAGGTTGTGTGGGGGCTGGTTTCAGCTCTGTGGGAGAAGTTTGGGGCGCCTGGCAGGCAGCAGCAAGGAGCTGTGTGTGCTGCTGATGGAAGTGCTGCCTTGCCGTGTATGTGACATGGTGTTGGGTGCCAGCCTTCCCTGTTCATCAGACTCTGCTACTGCATGTGGCTTCAGTCGGGTTGAGAGGCATGGCAGGGAGGACCTTGTCAGCCTTCTAGCATCCTGCAGCAGGTGTGATTTATTTTTTTTTTAAGCACGAAGCATATTTGCTCTGTGAACAAACAGATGAAGCTTTGGAAGGGCTCTTAAAAGGAGGCAGTAAGTATTCTCAAAAAGGTATCCTGCTGCCATAGACAGTCTAACATGGTCACATTCAAGGATGTCTGGTAATCTGGGTTTTCAAGGTACTAAGGTCTTAAGGTTTGCACACAGGATTGGATCATGCAGGCAGACGTGGCAATGATTTCAGGTCCCCAAGAAGTCAGAAGCACTTTGCAGCTCTGCAGCTGCCTCTCTGCTGACTGAGCTGTGCTGCAGTGGTAGGGACAGGCTGCCAACCCAGGAGCAGGGCTTAAAGCTGATGATGAGAATGCCATGGCTGCCCCAAGGAAAGCCACCCCTTCCCACTGGCTGGCAGAGCCTAGCCCTATGAAGCTGGTGCAGGTGGTTGTGTCCCAGGTGTTCTACAAACCCCTGAGTGAGTAGCTTCAGTGATTGCAGGTCCACAGGGCAATTGTAAATAGCAGCTTGAAAAGGTCTAAGGATCCTCAAGGTGGTATTTCAGCTCGGGGCAGAACTTCATGGTGTGAGGTGGTGTGGGAAGGCATGACCCAGACTGGCTTTGTAGCTGCATAGGTAAATTCACCTCCAGATTCACAGTTTTAGTGTGTGAGATCCATATACTTTCAGTATTGGTTTGTATGAACCTGCAGAGGGGACTGCTGATACCAGGAGTACAAGCCTGGGCTCCTGGGATCACTGTCATATTAAGACAAAAATACTCTGGAGTTCAGTGTTCAAAGAATTAGCATTTTTAACAAGTGCTCTCTGTATTTAAGCATCCATTTAACTTTATTTCTTTTCCCTGAGTGGATGCGTTTTGTCAATGGTTGGATTTCTCACCAGTAGAGCTGCAATTCTTTCTCAACTCCTGTGATCTTATCAGGAGCCGTGTGAGCCAATTTCAACAATTTTTATTGCATGGTTCATTTACCTTGCATGCTCTCTATTTTTTTTTTAAAGTTTCCCTCCCCCCAAACAATAGTCTTGAAGTGTATGAAGAGAGCAGGGAACAGAGCAGAGTTTCTGATGCTACAGAAAGTCTTCCACACTAATAAACAGTGTCTTAATTTTTATTAACAGCAGCAGTGTTGCATAGATTATATATTTAACCAGCCAGCAACCCTCGATTATTATAAACTTGCTTCCCAAGCCCTGGAATTATTACCTGGACCAGGGCCAAATTATTCTTCTGGGGTTGCCACTTCTCCTATTTCCCTCTTGCTCCCAGTTTGCTGTGGGAATGGTTCGGTCCTGTGCAGAGGTATCCAACAGGAGGTGATGAGGCTCTGCATCTGGGATTTTTGATATAATTACTCATCTAGGCACCCAGGGCTCTGCCTGTGTGTTGGCTTTAAGGAAGAAATAGTGTATTATCACAAGAAGTTATCCTTAGCACCTCTGGGACCAGGTACATACCCTTCTTGTGCTGGCCCTCGTTGTGGAATGCACAGGGATGCTGGAGCTCTGCTGCCGTGTCCGTGCAGGAGGGTGTCACCTATCGAGAGAGTGTTTTGCCAGTCCCTGTGGGGCACTTTGGGGTTCTGTAAAATGCAGCTTTCTGGGGAAGAAACACTGTTTTCAGGTAATGTGAGCCATGCGCTCGCTCTGTAGCAAGGAACACTGCAGCTGTGGTGTTGGGGGATGGAAAGGATGTTTGAGGTGCCCTCAGCAACCAGTATTTCCCAGTTTTGTTGTGCTGGGAGAGCTGAGGGCGATGCCAGACGTAGGCCTGGCTCTGCGCAGATGGAGTTGTCGCCCAGTTGGCTGCATTGGTGTGCTCTTCGGGAGCCCGTTCGTGTGGAAACCAGGAGTATTTCGTGCATGACAGGCACTTGCCACTCAGGGACCTGGCAGTGTCCGTGGGTTTCAGAGCAAATACTGTGTGCTGCTTTCTGGCAGCTCCTCTCTGCCCTCTTCTGTTGCTTTGGGACATCACAGGAGAACAGGCCACTTTATGGAATAGTGGTGGGCTAAATATTCTCTGTGTTCAAGCTGGGAAAGGCTCTGGGATCCAGACCCCCCTCGCTCTGAGACAGTGAAGGCCGCCGAGGGTGGGGAGGAGAAGACAGACAGTCCTGAAGTGCTGCCCCTGAGACTGGGAGGAGAGCGAGGGCTGGGCAGAAAGATGGACAGGAGATGTTGCAGAGTGGGGAGGTGGTGATTCTGGTGGGCTTCCAGGTGTCTGACCCCACCACCTGCCAGATCAGGGGAGGGGAAGAATGAGATGAGGAGGCAATAGTGCTTTGTGAGGAGAAAGGGGGAGAGGGTGAACTGGGAAATCAGTCGATAAACTGGTCAGTTGTTGAATTGGATATTTAAGAAAGCCAGCAGAGCTACTCAGTCAGGAGCCATCCTGGTCGGGTGGAAGCATGGTCTGATGAATCTGACGAAGGTGTGTAGCTGATACACTCACTTGCACGCAACAGGTAATGCTGGAGTTACCCTGGGGCTTGCGGAGACTTCAAACAGTTTCCCACCCTGTCCCGGCCGTCTGCTGTGCTGGGCAGACAGTCAAGGTGGGGTTCTTCTGTGAACAGCTTTCAGCTGTCTGAATGTAGGCTCATTGTCTTTCGCTTGTGTGACTTCATTAGGTATGGGGTGTCTGGAGTTGGGATGGAACTTTCTCTGGAGGTGCCTGCCCCTCGTTGACTGAGCAGGCTTGGCCATCTTTAAGATCAGGGCATTTTAAAGGTAGGGAGGAACAATCTTGTCCTTGCTGCCCTTTTTTATCAGCAGAAGCATTTGTAGGTCCAGTTCATGAGTTTTGGGGCTGGGAACCATCTCTTCCTAGGTCTGTACAGCATGACCAGTTCTCCTTCTCTTAGTGGGTTCCCGCTATAGGGCTTTCAATGAAAATTGCCAGTTCATGCACTACAATGCGTATTTCTTTTGAGTGTTTCCTGCTACTCTTCATGATGTTGGCTATTGTCCTGTTCTCTCTTGTTACCCGTTAGGCAGCGAAGCAAATTCTCTATCCCTTACCTTTGGCCTGGGGACATGGGCTGCTCTCAGGTTAGTGCCAGTTGAACAATCTGGACAGATCGGTTTCCCCTGGGTTAACTGGCTTTGCTGGATCCCGTTTCACTCAAACCTTGTCTGAGCTCCTGCCCAGTGGGATGGGACGGCTGGGGCCTCGTGTCTGAGCAGGGCCAGTGATGGTAAGAGCCCCTTTGCTCTGTTTTTGTAGTCCTGCCAGTGTAAGGACCCCACTGTTGTGCTGGGGCACCCCTTCCACACCTGCCAGTGGGTCACATCTGAACCGGGGTGTTACTGGAAGCGGCTCACAGAGAAGGGCCCACATGGAGGTCCTCTGGCTTGCTTTAGGCTGGATGGTGGGACTGGAGCCACAAATGGTGTCACTGCACATTAAGGGATCTGTTGTCCTCCCACTCCTTCCCTCCACACACACACAAATGTGTTGTAAGCCAGATGCTCTGTGTGAAAACACCCTTTCTACTAAAAAGGGATACATAACGAGGGTGTGAGAGGGGCATTTAGAGATGGAGAATATCGTAGTAGAACTTTTTGCTGTTCACCTAAAGGGAAGGTGCTGTGGTATCTCTTAAGTGACACCCTCAATGACAAAGCGATTAATGCAGCCCTCTCTCTTTGTTTGTTTGTTTGTTTTGCTTTGTTTTTTGTTGTCGGTTGGTTGGTTTTGGTTTGTGTGGTTTGTTGTTTTTTTTTCTAAGAAGGGTGGAATGGTCTTGCATTAAATTAATTTGAAGCTAATTTGAGTTGGTCTTTTGAAATAGCAGATTGGGCAATGAGGGTGGTCTTCTGCCAGGTCCTCCTGTGTGGTGACTGCAATTCTTGGGCAGGATTTTTTTTGTTCAAATGAGCTCAATTTTTGGAGAGGGTGGATCTGTTGCTACAATTTGAAGTAAGGCTTGGGTGTATACCACTGATATATTTTAAGAGTTTATTCTAGCGTAATCCTTACTTGGTGTTTACTGTAGGAAGAATTTCAGCTTTTTTGATTAATGAATATCGCATGCATTTATATGGATGCCATTGTAATGAAGCAGCAGTCATATGCCTCATTAAAGAAGGTGTTGCCACCTTCAGCAGCATTGAGGAGGTACAGGTTTGGCTAGTTGGAAATGAAACTATGAAATGTGATGAGTCAAACATACTTAAAGGAAGGAGATTGGTTTGAAGCCAAGGCTGCAGACCACAAGTACTTTGAGGCACAAGTACACGTAGCCTTTAGAGCAGTGACATAGGAAAGTCATAGCAAGTGCTGCTTACCTGCCTCTTCAGGCGACCTCTCCCTACTCAGTCCTGGGTTTTCTTAAAAACAAGCGTGTATTGCCCTTGATTTTAAACGTTGCAAATTAAAAGCGGGTTTTCAACTGACGATTTTTCTTCAGGACTTGGTGCCCCAAACTCCACCATCTCTCTGGTCTTCCAACCACCTATGAAGCTCACAATGTGTTATCTAAAGCTGGAAAAAAAATCTTCCTGAAGGTAGCTCTTCTATAGAGAAAACAGGGAGGTCACTTTTTTCCCCTCTTCTCCATCCCTTTCATTCCTGATGGCAAAACTTCCTTTTCAGCCATTTTTGTGCCTTTGTGAACATGATTCTTTCAGGTTTGTGTTGGTTTTTTTTTTTTTTTGGTTGGTTTTGTGTGTTGTTTGCTTCTTTGTTTTTTTCCTCTTGTTTGCTTTTGTGTTTTTGTTTAGGTTATTCAGTGGGTTGATTGAATATTTTCGTTTGTTTGTTTTGGGTGTTTTTTTTTTTTTTTTAAAAAAAAACCAC
>VWYH01008306.1:246828-284444 GCA_013399365.1 Pampusana beccarii
TTTTTAAAAAAAAACCACCAACATTGCCAGGGTGGGTGTGGTTGGTTTGTTTGTTTGTTTGTTTTTGTGGGGTTTTTTTTGTTGGTTTTTTTTTCCAAACTCTGCTTTTGCTTTCTCTCTAACCAACAAAAGCAGACACCTGGCCCCGTACCTTTATCTTATCAGAGCGTGGGGTGGGAGGAAGCCTTGGTAGGACTGGGAACCTCTATCCCCAGCTTTCCCACATGTTCTCTGTATTTCCTTGCCTCAGAACAGGTTGGAATAACAATCAGCATTGCTCTTTGTGAGCAGGAATATGTATTTTCCTTTCATTACCATTCGTTTTTGCTTTGTTGATAGAGTGAACTCACTAGGAGGATGTTCTCTTGTCCGAGGCTGGGCCATATTTCCCACTCGGCGTTCCTTGGCGTGGTGTGGGACCTGTGGTGTGTTTTGTGTCAGTCGCCTGGAGTGGGTTTGGTAGGTTTGAATGCAAACGAGCTTCCCCGGGCTGCGAGCAGGAGGTGCTGGTCTGGCTGAGCGGAGCTGGGAGGGACGGGCCCTGTCGCACCTCTGCCAGACAACCCTTATTTGGAGCATCCGATCCCGAAGGCAGGAGCCGTCTGGGGAGCCCACAGGTGCATGAGTTGCCCAATTCTTTTTTTCCTTTCTTTTTTTTTTTTTAATCACTCTCTCCTGGCTCGCCTGCTGCTGATGCAAAACCTGCGGTGTATGTGGGAGGTGAAGAAATGCATGTGAGAGCAGTAAGATTAGCCACCTCTCAGGTGATCTGTACCAAACTTTTTTTTTTTTCCCCTACTCCTTTTAAAGACAGAAGAGCCTTCCCACTGCTGCTTGCTTGGGATGTGCCACGGCGGCTGTGTGTGGGCAGACCTGTGCCTGCCCTGGCCGTGACCCAGCGCCCGTCCTGGAAGCCGCGGTAGCTCAGCGGTGCCCAGGGACAAGGGCTTGGGGCTGCGCTGCTGGGGTTTGTAAGGCTTTTTGAGCTGGGGGTGGTTTGCATCCAGCCAGCTCACAGCACAGATGAAGGACATGAAGGCCCATCTTGTACACACCCATGCGGACAAATCTTTAGAAAAGACCCTCTATTTTTCCATTGTATGCTTATATTTGTCCAAGCCTGTAGAGAAACTGCATGCTTTTAGCACTTAGTAACAACCTTTGAGCTTCTGGGTGATTTTTCTTTAGTGGAGGGCTGATAAATGAGTTGTTTGTGGAATTTGGGCCTGGGGCTGCTCCTTCAGGAGCGCGGTGAGCACATGGCCACGTACCCATGGCTTGCACGGGCGTCTGTGGGATACCAAGCAACCTGGCAGCTCCCGGGCTTTGCGTTGACATTCCCGGGATTCCTGCTGGCAGCCGGGGTGGGGAGCGGCCATGTCCTGGCATTGCTGGTAACTGTGAAGCTTCCAGCTCCTCAGCGTTGGATGGTGCACGTCGTGGTTCTCCAAGGGAGCCTGTGCAGGTGGAGGAGGAGGGAATTGGTTTGTATCTTCTCGTCTGTACCCAAGTCCTTTTATTTAGGTCTGATGGATCCTTTACCTCATTTGTTCCTCTGGTCTTTAATCTGCTGTTGTAGCCTCAACGGCCCCTTTTCACATCAGTTTAGTTGAGGGTGTGTGTGACCCTTTGTCCTGCAAAAAGTGAAAATAACACATCAGTTAAGTCAGTAGGATGTGTGGTGATGGGTCCACAAGCCATACACTGCCTTTGTGTTGGGGAAATGGTCCCAGGACACACTGGAATCCCTTTGCCTGCTGTGTCTTGGGCAGAACATTGAAATTATTTAGCCAAGGTCAAGAAAAGCAGTATCCAACTGCATTCCCTGGAAAGAAGCTCATTGCAGTTTAACCAACCTCTCCCTGATTGTTGTGTTGCAGGCTCCAAACTCTGTATTCTGTACAAACACAGTAACCCAAAATCAAAAGCATTCTGACAATTCTAAGTTGAATATAATATCAAAATGGGAGTCTTTTGCCTGCTAGTGCTAGAAGAGAGTGCAAGTTTTTATCTGAATTCTAAATAGAGAAATACCCAATGGGCTTGGATTATTGAGTGATGTCTTTGTCCTCTTGGTACAAAAATAAAATGGAGCATAAATAGGAGGAGATGAATTAAATGTAGCTGTCTTCTGTTGAAACAAAAGCCATGTGGAGCAAAGCAATCAGACTGGAATAGTATCAAGTAGGGTCTTATCCAGACGGCTGTACAAGACTTTGCATGGTGGGGACATTTACGTGGCCATCGTGGCTCACCTGTGCCGGTGTTTGCTGGGGACTGGCCAGAGCTTGCGGTGCTGAGCTGCTGCCATTCCCTGTGGCCACCCCAGATGGTGTTGATGTGCACCTACATACTGTTCCTGTCAACTTAGCTTTGCAGTGAGTCAGAAGAGGCCGCACAAGGTGACATTTCATCTGAAGTCGCTGCATATGTAACCTTTGCACTAATCGGAATTGCTGGTGCTTTTTGTGTGACAAAAGAACACGGCGTCCAAGATAAACCGAGGAGAAGAGATCTCGGTATGCAAGCCTTCATTTTAAAAGAGGCATCTTTCATCTCGCTGACAGCGAGGTTCCTGCAGCACTTTGATTGCCCTTTAATTATCCCTGCTTTTCCTGGTTTGTTTGAAAGGCAGATCTTGTTAGAAAAAGGTGCTGTGTGGAAAGAACTTGGCTGCCTCTGCTGCTCTTCCTTGAGGGCACACAGCAGAGCTGCTGGATTATTTTTTTAAATGCATTATTAAAATGGGAGATTGTTTCTCGTGGATGTGGAGGTAGGCACGGTGTGTTTCTCCCGAGTCGGGCGAGGAGGGGCACGAGTGGTTGGGTGTGTAGAGCAAACTGGGAAGTCATGAGGTCTGGCTGCTTCCCACGCCGACTTCCAGCGCAATCCTGGGGAGGTGCTTTATTTAATCCCCCTGCCTTTGGGCTTTTGCTATGTGCACTGGGCTGCTGCTTGTGCACCCCAAAGGCTGCGGGGAACCCCGCCTGGAGCTGGGTGGAGGGGGCTCTGCAGGGGTCGGGGTGAAAATCACCACGTGTTGGGGCTCAGCAGCTCATACCAGCTCACAGCTTTCATGTCACTTGGTGTTTTATCTGAAACCCCGCTGTCGTGGAGCCATTTGTCTCAATGAGGATCTCAGCTTTCAGGAATAATTTTTTTAAAAAAAGGGCGTGGAAAAAAAATAATCGACCAAAAAGAAAAGGAAAATAAAGCTTGGCTTTGGTTGGAGAGAAAAGCCTGGAAATATGATTCAAATATAGACTAAAGGCTTAATTGCCAAGCAAGTAAAATAACTTGAGAACAGGTTTCTAATCCTCTTAGAAATCTCAGTTTTAAAAAAAGTCTGTGTAACTTTTGAGGGCTTGACTCACGTTCGTAAGTGCTCAGGCTTGACAATGCTCTATTTTTAAGTGCTGTCTTTATGTTGAATCTTGGGAGGTGAGATGAATTTTTTTTTTTTTTTTTTAAAGTAACAACATCTTAATATAGCTGAGAATGCGGAACTGCCCTTAGAAAAATAGGTTGGACACATGAAAAGGAATCTTGCTCAGCAGGCTGAAGATGCAGAGCAACTTCTGTGGTTACGTTTTTCTTTCTTCTGGCAATTTTGGGGTGGGGATGTAGCTGGCGCAGTCCCCTGGCCTTACGTTTCTTTTCGAAGGAAAATCAAATCGTCCTGAACAAAAAGCAGCTGGCTTGAAACCGTTTTATCCCAGACTGGAAAAGCTGTTTTCTAAGGCGCTGTTTTAGTGGAAGTTAAGGCAGCTTGAGATTGCTCAGAAATAGGAGTTACAGGATGGGTAGGGAGAAGTAGAGGATCCTTTTGAATGTATGAGCAGAAGACAGGCTGGCTCTCTGAGGCAGAGAGGTGATTAGGTTTTAGTTGCCATCTTCTGCCCTGAGTCCCAAAGACTTGAATGGCATGAAAATGAAGTCAGCTGCTTAAAAGCAAAGCTAATCAAATGAGGAGACTCTGAAGTAGGAGGATAATCTTTGTCATCTGACCGGCAATCCCAAGTTCCCATGGGATGGCTGTGCAGCCCTGCTGCCCTGGCATGTGGCTCTCGTGCTGGGACCAGCGCTTCTACCTGCAGCCCAGTGTGCTGTGTGGCTGGCGAGTGTGAAAACTGAAAACACAGACCTCAGTTATCTGGTAAAGAGGTGACACCGCTTGCTGGGGAGCTGGTGGCCGACACTTCACATCGAGTCCGCTGGTGTGCAGTGCTGTGAAACTCAAAACGTGGGATTTCACGGAAGTTTCGAGGCTGTGGTGGGCCTGCCGACGTGGCTGCTCGGGCATCTTTTCCTGAAGAACGCAGTCGTTTCTTCATACAGGCGTGAGAGTTGTTTATGAATATTCTGCATGGGTAAATAAAATTAAAATTTAAAATGTAAAAATATGCAAACAGCAGAGCTGAGGCTCCTTTTTAAAAATAAAACCCCTGCTCAGGGAACACGATTATTCAGGCTGTGCACACATCTGATTACCTGGCTCCGAAGTGGGTGAAAGCAGCTCTTCACCCTCCTGGAAGCTTTCCCGGGGTGTGCCAGCGCTCCAAGCAAAACGCCCTTGCAGTGCTGAAGGCAGCAAGAAGGGAAGGGGGCGGATAAAAGCCAGCAAAGCCATCACTTGGGTTAGTCTGGGAAAGATGGGGAAGAGCTTATTTTATAGTAATTTTCCTGGCTGTGATTTGGGATGTATTTAATGCTTTCCGAAAAAACTCGCTGTGGAGGGACGTGGGTTGTTTCATTCTTTTCAGTGTCCCTTTGCAGGGACGGTGGCAGCTCGGCGGGATGGGGTGTGTGTGCAGGGGAGCGATGGGGACTTTGCTGAGCTGGTGTGCAGGCAGCTGCTGCTCACAGGGGCTGCAAGAAGTTGCACGTGAATCTCTAACATTTCACCAACTTATTAAGAGATGTTTAGTTTTTCCCCATCCCCTCTGCCCCAGCCTTTGATACAACTGTTGTGTGTGTGGGGGAAGTTTGTATCTTTAATCCAATGATAGTTATTTCCATTTCCCCTCTCTTGTTAAAACTAGTAAAGGATGTTGCGGCACCCGTATCGAGAAGCCCATGACAAGCACTTTGCAAAGCCACAAATCTAACCCAAGCCCATAAGCTTTTCAAAACCTTCCTCGAGATTTTTGCGACTCCAGGACGGCTCCGGGAGGTGGCACTAACTCACCACACAGCTTGTAGTAGTAGCAGAATTAGTAAGTGATCAGTAGTGGGATAATAATCAGTATTCCTGCAAAATCTCTGGCAAGGTGCTTCTGGCTCCCAAGGCTTTGATTTTTATTTTTAAAGCAGCTGGTTCCCTGCTTTTATTCTTGAGGTGGAGAGGAGCTATTGCAGGTCTTCATAGCTCATAAATTCCTGGTTATTAATCGTTGCAACTTTTTCTGAGACATGCTGATAACGGGGATTGTGTCTGGAGAAAAGCCTGGCACACAGCAAGCCTGTGTTCTGAATATGAAGTATTCTGGTCTATCTGTTCATATCCACAACAGGATGTTTCTTCCTTCTGTTTAGCAGCATTGGACTTATTGTCTGGTTGTGGTGTTGTTTTGGGCAATTACAAAAATGAAGTTAGACATGTTTGAAATCACTATTGATTTTCTCCGTGATGTTCAAAATAGTGTTAATCTTTTAAGTGCAAAGCCCAGAAACTCTTTCACTGAAATAATGACCTTATAGCTGTGTTTAAAGGTAATGTTGCCTAATATTTTTAAAGGCTTTACTTGGCTTTGTGTTGTCATTTCTTTTTGTAAATTATATGTAGTTTCAAGCATAAGCTGTGCTTACAGCAGCTTATGTAAAACTCATGGAAAGCTTTAACTCGCCCAAAGTAACATATATTTTTCAAAGCATGGTTGTGTTCATGCCAAGATGATAAAACACTGGGCAGTGAGGGCTGGGTGTAGAATTCCTGTTGCTAAAAGTCTGATGATATTTGAGATCTATTGGGTGGGAATATCTGGAAAAGATGGGTGGAGTCTTCATAAGGTTTGGAGAGTTTGAAATTCGTTCTGGACAAAGTGGCTTTGCCTCCTGTAATGGCTCATATAAAGAATTAAGAGTGTTGTATTGCTTTTTGGGGATTTTACTTGATTTCTCAGGAGAAATTCCTGCTCGTAGCGGCGAGGACCAGCTTTAAGCTCTCACCGAACAGTCCCTTGCCCGGCGGCCGGGAGTCTGTGTGTCCTGACGGGCGCTGCTTTCCCCTTCCGCAGGTTTTCATCTCTGTGAACTGCCTCAGCACGGATTTCTCCTCTCAGAAGGGTGTCAAAGGCCTGCCCTTGAATCTTCAGATCGACACCTACAGCTACAATAACAGGAGTAACAAACCAGTCCACAGAGCCTACTGCCAGATTAAAGTCTTCTGCGACAAGGTAAGGTTGGGTCAATATGCCAGTGAAAGGCTGTTCCACAGCTTAGCAGAGTTGTTGGTTTGTGTTTTATGTTTTTGGTGGTTTTTAAAATTTATTTATTTTTATTTATTTTTCTTTTTTTTAAATCTAATTTTGCAATTGCTGTTTTGGCTCTGAAAACTCCTCCCTGTGTTCAGCCTTTGCAAGGAAAAAAATTTCAACCCCTTCTACTTGGCTCATAGATGCTATGATGACCTTAGATACGTTTGCTGCTCTCGAAATGCTGGAGCACTGAGAAGTTTTCCTGAGCATTGACTTTGGAGAAAGGTCAGTCTGCGAGAAGATTGATTGTCGGTGCTGCAGGCACTGGAAGGTCCTGCAGAGTGCCTTCCCCAGGAGAGATCAGTGCAATTGGTTGGAGCAAGTGCAGGCTTGTCTTTTTGCCCAAGTTGTGTTGTGCTGGTCCTTTTAAATTTCTTTTTGTGTTCTTACTGCATTTGTTCTTCAAAAACAAACAAAAAACCCAAAAAACAACAACAACAAACCAACCAAACAAACAAAAAACCAACCAAACAAAGAAAAATACCCACAAACCAAAACAAACAGCTTCCACATCTTGCAAACAGAAAATGTTTCTGTTTTTGTTGTACCACTGCTTTATACAGCAGTATAACAAAGCCCATTTGCAAGCAGGGTGAGTGCTGTAATTTGACTGCTCTACCTAATGCGTTTAGCACACAGAGAACTAACACCTTTCCCAAAGCCACTGCTCACCAGAAGCTGTGAAAGCAGCATAGCAGGAGCTGAGCTGAAAGCAGTTGTAAAAGCTTAACTGAGTTTGCAAAGAAAGGACATTTCCTTATCTTAGTCGTGTGTGCCTGCCTGAGCAGTCTTTTGAAGGGCTAGAGCAAGTAATGTGCAGTGTTGCTGTTTCCAGAGTGACCCAGAGCTTTCTAGGCTGGGATAAATGCTTCCTGGACTTCCTCAGTCCTTCTTTTGATTTCTGCAAGCAACACAGACATGCTATTTTGCTGGCATCCTGCTTGACTTCCGTTCTTTGCATCCAGACTGCCTCTTCATAGCACAGACTCTTTGGGAGTGGTATCTTGAACACCTCTCTGCAGCTGCAGGTCTGAGATGGGCTTGTGCTACCCATTCTCTGAGTCCTGTGCTGGCTTTGCACTGTCACATACTGTGTGGTCTTGCCTTGTTGTCATCCCCCAGGACACTGTCGCAAAGATTAATCTCCTGTGCCTTTGCTCTGCCTCTATTTACCTCCCAAAAGATATGAGCTCTCCACAATCTGCCTCCGCTGTAGCACTCCGTTGACCCATCCTGCCATGTTTTGTTGTCCATCTATGTGCTTTTAAATAGGCCCTTCTGCTTTCCTGCAAGGTTGGGAGAACCTGCGTGAGCTGCCTGCCAGTGTAAACATACTCAGTCATCATCCTTCAAGTGCCTCCTGACATGGCTCCTGTTGTGATGATTTCTGCAAAGAATTTACTAGGGTCTTAACAGATGTTCTCCAGAGTACCTTGAAGGCTTGCTGGCGAGCCTAAGAAGCTTGGGTCTCATGGGCTTTTTTCAGGCTTTTTTTTTGTGTGTGTGTGTGTTTCTTTTTTGTTTGGTTGGTTTTTGGCTTTTTGTTTTTGTTAGTTTTAATTTTTTTTCCTTTTTTTTTTCCCCTCTAAAACGAGATGGAGGCAAGTGTGTCGTCTAAAGCTCTTTAATTATCTGGGAGTCTTGTGTGTTATCAATCTATGTTCTCTATAATACCAGTGAGTGTAGACTTGCTGCAGGGAACAGGGGGTTCTTTTACTCATAAATTGTCCAGTCAATTACTGACACTGCTAAAGCTACTGACAAGCTAATAAGACAAATCAGTTAATAAAAGGGCAGACGTGTAGTCAGTATGTGGCTTAAAGGAGACCTTTTGAGTCTATACCATAAATTTCAGCAAATGTCTTAGTATGGTAATGCCAAGTGTATCTTCTACTTTCCTTGGGGATTTTGACCTTTCTTTCTGTTTTATTCCTCCAGATATTCTGCAAATTGGACTTGAATTAAAAGAGGAGGGGGGGGAAAGATTACTCTTCTTTATCTCATCTGACTGTTGTTCATTCTGTGAACACGCAGCCAGTGTGAGGTTGGTGCCTCATGATTCCGCAATTTGCATTTATAGAAACGGTGTTGAAGTTTGCTGCCTTTCAGATCCGTGCTGGGTCTGGCAATGGGAGCTGGGGACAGAGCCTGACAAGCTGAATGCTGTTTGTCACTGAATTGAGTCAAACTGCGTTCTCAAAGGCTTCTCTGAGCCTCTGGGCAAGTGCTGCTGTGAGCAGACAGCTGCAGTTACTGACTCGTAGGCCCCAACACTGGCCGCTGTCTCCAGGGTCCTGTAAGAGCATTGGCATTTCAGAAAGAGCACCCGTTTTCTGCCCTGCTCTGAATCTTGGGTAATCAAGCAGCTGGTCTTGAATGTTTACAGGACCCTCGTTACTATAGTATCCACACGTATTGCGGTCCTTAATGTGTTTGTCCTCGTGTGGCCACTCTTACCTGTAGAAGTGCTGTTATCCATGTTGTCTTTGTGGTGGGCCAAGTCTATACTGTAGAGGTCTGTTGGAAAAAACGGCACGAAATGACGAGGCCGTGGCCACCTAACAGGGACAGGCAGCTCTGTGTGGGTCTCCTCTGTTCTTTTGTCTGTTGTGGCTGTGCTTGCATTGCATGCCTGAACTGACCTTGAACCTGGACACTGGCTGGCAGTCCTCTGCTGCCTCTTTTTTGTGTGTGCTCTTCATAGGAGAGAAGTGCTGCAGCATAGGAGTGTGTGCTCCAGTGCACACAGGAGTGTGTGCTCCAGCGCTCTGATCATCTCTGTGGTCCTTCTCTGGACTTGCTGCAACAGGTCCACATCCTTATGTTACGGGCTGCAAAGCTGGACACGGTACTGAAGGTGGGGTGTCATGAGAGTGGAGAAGAGAGGGAGAATCGTCTCCCTCAACCTGCTGGTCTCATTTCTTGTGCAGCCCAGGATGTGGTTGGATTTCTGGGCTGGGAGTGCACATTGCTGGGTTATGTCCAATATTTTGCCTACCAGTTTTCCCTGGCAGCTCAGCCACGGGGCCTCAGGGCAGAGGAAGAACTTGAACAGAGCAACCCCTCATCTGCAGAGCATGCCCAACCGGCACAGCCCCGCTGCAAAAGCCAGGGGTCCCACGGTGTCATGAAGGGTCCGGACCCCAGCGTGATGTGGCTTGGTGTCGCATCCTCTCCCTGTATCTCTGTTGCTTATCAAATACATCATGTTTGTCTGTGGGACGGAGGGATGGCAGCTCTTCCCAAAATGCTGCTTTCCCTTTTTCAGCCCAAGAATGTCTTACACAGCTGGAGACTTTGAGGGAAAGAACAACAGAAAAAACAAACAAACAAACAAAAAAAACCCAAACAAAAAGCAACCTGCAGCCTTTAACACATAGACAAGAGGATGAAGTCTTGCTTTTCAGACAGTAGGCTGTTCTTTAGGTGATGAAGTTGGGAAAACTTCTTTCAGGATGGCCAATGTCTTTTCTTTAAAAGTATCTGATCCTGGTTGTCACTGAGCTCTGCTGGCAAGGCAGAAAAGCCTGTTATCAAGACATAGCTTTCTTTTTTTATGTGGGATTTAAGATGTGTTTACCTAGGCCCTTGTAGCCTGGAACAAGTTGGCTTTCAAGCAGAGCTCTGGCTGTAGGTGTGGGAGGGCAGACGTTTTCTCTAAAATGTGTACTCTGGATGGATTAGCACGTTCTCTACGAGCCAGCAGGCGCTGTTCTCTGTAGCACAGTGTTCGAGTAGCAGAATTTTATTATTGCTGTGTGAAAGGTAGAACATGGGGCTGGAACAGATCTGGTCTTTCTGCTGTCAAGCTGAGATCTTGCAACTATTCCGGTAAGGCAAGTCGCAGAGGGATGCGGGCCCAGCTGTGCTGAGCTTTAGGTGTGGGATGTCTTTGCTGTAGTGGGCTGTATCAGATCTACGGAGTCAAGCAAATCTGCCAATGGCTGTGCCTTCATTAGTAATTTTTTCTCTTTTTTTCACACCAGCTGCTTGTGTCCCTTCTGTTAGGTGGGAAAAAAAGGTGATATATAAATGTTAATGCACATCAAATGTTTAGGCTCATTTTTTTTTATCGCTAGTGCAGACATGCCCACTGCTATCTAGCAGGCACAGGCATCGTGTCCTCTATAGGGTATTGATTTACTGTGAGGCTGGGAGGGCCATTGCCCTTCTCCCATGCTGGGCTTTAGGCACCGTTTCCCACCCCATTGCCATGTGGTTTTTAACATCTTGTTTGCCATAACTGATCTAGTCTCCTCCAGCACTGTGCAAGGATGTATGTGGGTGTGTTTTGGCAGCTTTACAGGGGTGGGAATGAGACATAATGGCTTCCTGTGGCCAGATAACTGTTGCCTCTTACCCTGCTCTGCAGGAGGCTGTTGGGAGACAGGTAGAACTCATATACACCTGTGATTTGGTGGTAGCACCAGGGCTGAGTGTTGGGGAATCTACTGTGGGCTTGTCACCTTGTGCAACTGGCAACGTGACTTCCCTGCCTTAACCCACGGTCGTGTAGGAGGTCTGGGCCCAGCTAGAGGAATGAACACAATTGCAATACAAACCTTCTTCCTTGCTTCTCTCTCTCTCCATCATAGCTGCCTTTGCCTTGCAGAAAATATAGTTCTTTCTTCACTGCTGCTTGGTTTGAAGGGCCAGGAACTGTGGCGCATGGTGAATCCAAGTGTGGCTTGGTTTAAATAGATCAGGATTTAACGATGATCTGGTGAACTCTTAAACTGGGGGAACTTGCAAGTTTTTAATTGTTTTATACAGTTCAGATGTATTTTATCTCACACTTCATACTATTGTTATAGCTGTGGGTATCTTTTGTCATCATGTCCCCATCTGACTTGAAAGAAAAGCAAGTGTTTGCATCTTGGATATGATTGTTTGATTTCATTAGATGACAGGACTTGAAAGTAAACACTGTGCAGACCTCAAAGTTGGCATACTCTGGCAAACCTGCAGCTTGGGTATGGTGGAGCTGACCTCCACAGACACAGATCTGGAAGAATCAGTGTTCCTGCCTCTGCGGCTGAAAAAAAACCAACCAACCTAAAAAAGCCTTCTCTCTCTCCCCATTCCCCTTAATCTCTTGTCTGGCAGGGAGCAGAGAGGAAGATCAGGGATGAAGAGCGAAAGCAAAGCAAAAGAAAAGGCAAGTGCACTGACCCCAGCTCTCAGTTGAATGCGTGTAAGTAGAAATTATTCCATCGGTTATTTAAATATTAGATCTCATTTTGGTTACAAATAACTTGCTCAGTAGAACTTTTCCAAGTCAATTTTTATCTCCTATGGAATAGTGTTTGTTTCAAGCAGTTGCTTGTGGAGCAATTGTGTTTTGCAACATGCTACTAAACTACTTAGGACTTCACTTCTACTTAGTTCTTCCTGTCCAAGACAGGGTCCTGCCATGTTTTCGATCAGGTATGGTCTTTAGCAGTTGAAATAACAGGGTGAGTGTGTGATTTTTTTTTTTAATTTTTTTTTTTAAATTTTTTTTGGGGGGGTGGGGGCACTACTGGAGCCCCTGCAGTAAGTACTGGAGCTGTTCCAAGTGTTTCCAGCTTGGTCCTAAACTTACAAGTTAACACAAGTTAAAGCCTGTTTATAACTGTGCAGCAAGGTGGTGGCAGCCTTGGGACTGAGCCTGCAGCTTCCCAGCCTTAAGCTCTCTCTTCTAGAGCAAAGTGTTCCCTAGTAAATAATTTCAGTAGAATTTGTGACAAATGTGAAGGCCTCAGCGCTTATAGTGTGTAAAGGCTGCGGAGCTTCTTCCAGCTAAGCATCTTTCCTTTAGCTGCTGCAAATGACTGGAACAGATCCTGTGTTTGGATGACTAGTTATTGACCGGCAGAGCTGTTCAGAGGAAGATGTGTGTCCCTGCTCTTCCTTTGCACGAGGCAGGTGCGTGCTCTGCTCGGCGTGCTTGTCAGAGCCGTGCTGTTAACAGTCCAACTGGTTCAACAAGCATGAGCCTCACGGCTTGCTGGGCAGGATTTTCCTGACACAGCAGGTACAGGTTGCTGGAGCAGCTTCAGAAGAAGATTACGCTATGAGGGAACCCATTTGCTCAAGGGCAGTTGCGGAAAGGGCTGTTGTTGGTTGTGGTGTGGGTTTGTTTTTGTGGGTTTTTTTTTGTTGTTGTTTTTCCAAAGTACATGGTGAAAGGTAGGTTTAGCACACTGTTAGCATTTCACGAATGTAGTAGCCCCAGCACTCCCAAAAGATTACTGCGTGCAGCTCTTTGCGTAATACCTGGAAAGTGCAAACAGTTTCAACACGGATTTCCAAGATCTTATGTTTTGACAAAAGCCGCTTTCCAGTGTGAATTTCCTAGGCTTGGCCTTAGCCTGATGTGACCTTTATTTTCCTGGAAAGTACAATTCATTGCTGTTTAGTTTTTGTGTGGGACGTTTTTGACTGTTTTAAGCCATAGGCTGTTATAAACACCTCCAGGATCACAAATGCCGTGTGTGCATGGACTCCTCAACAGCAGAAATAGTTTGTCCAGAAGTCACGAACTACACAAAGTTATCTTCTACAGGGATTGAGCAATCTTTAAAACATCTGTTTTGGAAGGAAAAAGAAGTATATTTTTCCACTGGGGACATGAAGTAAAATGTTTTGCTTGCATTTGTTTTGACCCAAAATCAAAATGTTTCCATGTGCTAAAATTGAGTGGAAGTCTTCAGCTGGGGCCAGTTTGACATGAACGTGTCTGAAGGGCAGTTTAAGGCACCTCCTGCCTCACTCTCTCCCAGATGGGTCTTTCTGGGTGAGGTCTGTCCCCTTGGTGGCTTGTGTCACATCAGCTGCTGTGTGGTGAGAGCCCAAATGCTCTGTGGGAGACAGTGCTGGTCCTGGTGGGGGATGAACTGAGGCCTGGCAGCTTGAGGTGACCAGCATGAACAAGGAGATGAACAAAAATACAGAACTTGAAAGGGTGGAATTGAAATGTTGCTACATTTGGAGTCAGGGTAGTTGTACCACCTCTGTAGTGCGATGGTGCTTCTGCGGTGTTGCCTCTTTGAGAGGCTCCCAGCTGGAACCATGTGGGTTGCAGGTTGTCTCTGTCTTCTTCTTTCCTGGTGTGGGAAATCCAGCACTCTTTTGAGTGAACAGATGGGGAGAGGTGGGGCCGTGGACTGGCCTCTGTCCCTCTGTTTGGATGGTTTGCTTGGTACATGGAAGACCTGTATTCCTTTATTGGGGTGAGGGGCCAGACCATTCCCCAGCCCAGTTTAATATCTGAACAAAATCAAAGAGCTCACTTGGAGACATGGAGCAAACTCCTGCTGCTCTGTCAGATGAGCTGTTTCCTCAGGGTCCAGGCCCTCATCTGAGGGGCAGACAACCCAGCTTCAAACTCCTCTACCACAGCAGCTTCTCACTTTGATGCTGACTACAGAGTTCCTGTGTTCAACAGCATACGTGCCTCTTAAATGATGTAGGAAAGCCACAGCCCTGCTGGTGTCTTCACTCTCTTCTGTTCCGATCTTTGGTCTCTGCAGTTTCTGATGTCAAAGTGCCAATGCTTCCCTCACACAAACGTACGGACATCACCGTCTTCAAGCCCTTCATGGATCTAGACACTCAGCCAGTCCTTTTCATTCCTGATGTTCACTTTGCAAATCTTCAGCGTGGTGCTCACGTAAGTAAAGCTCGTAGGTGTGGGGGTGAGGAGGGCCATGGGATGTATTTGCAAAAAGCCTGGGATGCTTGGTGCACATACAAGCGAAGGAAATGCCAGACTGTCTGCACTGATGCTGCAAACAAAAACAGGCTGAGTCTCACGTGAGCAAGAGACATTGCTCCTAGTTCCATTGGCCAGAGTTAGCTGGGGATGTTTTATGAATAAATTATTTGCTCATCAACTCCTGTTTCCATGAACTTGAAATGGTGTTTCCAAAGCGTCTCCAGCTGAGAGCTCACTGAATGAACTGCAGGCTGGTTTTCTCTCATAACATCCCCTGGGTTCTTGCTGCGCTGCTGCAGGCCGCGGGCTCCTCCAGCCTGCTGCTGCTGCGGGGCGAGAATCTGTTCGGTGGAACTGGCAAGTGTCAGCCCTGCGATCTGCCAGAGCGCCCTGCAATGCCGTTCCTGGAAAGTCCCAGTTGACAAAAAATTAGAGCCTAACAGAGTTTCAAAATCCTGACCTTTCCTGTGCTGGGAGTTCTGGCATGCTCTAACAGAATCTAAACCTTACTTTCTAAGAACATTGCCTAAGCTCCTAACAGGGATGGAGAATAAACTTGTTATCCATTAGACTGACTTTTCCCCATGTTTTCGTGTGAAGGCTCTAGTGCTGAGCTCTGTCAGAAGACTATGCTAGTCCACATAGAAAGCTGTTTGGCTCTTGTATGTTCCTGTCTCTCACTGGAGACCCTTTAATTTCTCTTTATGAAAAGAGGTAAGGAAAATGCGTACTGGCTTTTGGAAGATTAACCCGAAGTGTCGTTTGATACAGGGTTGAGAGATAATATGAGGAAATTAATTTTAGTTCTGGATAAAATTTTCACCACCCTAAGTGCAAGTATTCTTTGTGTGTTAAAAGGAAGGCCTATGTTTATTGCTTAGACCAAAACATCTTACTTCTAGTAGTGTAGTTGTGGTTGGCTTCCCACTTGGCAGCCTTGTTTTCCTGTGTCCCTGTGCTAAGAAGTGGGGTGTGTGGGTGACCCTTCTGCTGGCCCTTGCAGCTCCTTCCTCTCCTTTAACCTGGTGCTGCTGGACTTCTGCTCGTGCTGAATGCGGCAGGGTTGTTGTTCCGTGCCAATGACTCCTTAACACAAACAAAGCTATATCGCTAAGTCAATTTTAACAGATAGCACTTAAAAGGATGGGGAAGGTGTTGCTAACAAGAGCAAATTACACCAGCTAATGGTTCTGCCCTTGTGCAACTTTTTGTGGCGTTCGGAGCTCTTTGTGGTGTTTTCCGAGGACTGGGTACCACGTGAGGTTCTCACTAGCTAGCTAATGCAGCGTGTGTTTTTCTGTGTAAGTCAAGAAAAATCTCTTACTTGTTTTAAAAGGTCCTTCCTGTTGCTTCAGAAGAGCTGGAGGGTGAAAGGTAAGCGCTGTGCTACTTCAGCCTCCTGAAGGCTGGCCCTCAGAGGGGTAAGTCCCTCTAATTGTACTGCTGCTGACTTTTTGCCCTGTCACTGACAGCTCCAACCTAAAGAGAGGAGCCTATATTGGTGAAGAGGACTTTATTGCTACTCCAAATAAGATGGCCAGAATAGAAGAGCCAAAAAGAGGTATTATTTTCTTCTTCCAGAGACTGAATTACTCGAGTGTTTGTCCATCATGATGGATGCATCTGAAGTTGAGGAGTTGTTTTATTGTACTTTGAAGCATACTTCAGCCTAATTTTTCTGGCTTTGAGTAGTAGTAGGAAGAGTTCGTATATCCGGATATAGTTCAACTTTTGCAATGTCAGAAATTCTGTGTTTTTCTGCCAAGTCAGACACTAATTGGTTCTGAACCCGTATGGAAAGAGACTCAGAGGAGGTGAGCAGGTCAGCGGTCTCCTTGGTGGATTGGGAGAGAGAATTCATCATGTAATCCATTACCAGATACTCCAGAAATTTTCTCTAGGGCTTTAAGCAGTGAATGCCAGTAACTGGTTATGGGTACAAAACCATTGCACCTTTCATGGTGCCAGAAAGCAGGCTGTTGACCACTGAGAACCTCACTGAGAGAACATTCTGCTTATTTGTAACCTGTTGTCAACCTTTGCAATTTGATATGTAAGTGGATGTAGCTGTGGTGTTGTAGGAGATGAGAGGTCCGTTTGGAGATGGTGTAGAGGATTACCTGCATGTTGCAGTCGTGTGTGGAAGGACCATGACAAAGCTTAAAGGATTAAAAGAGGAGGATTAAGCTTGTGATGTGGTGAAGGCTAAGTCTAGCAAGGCTGACTGTAATGGGGCTGCACTTTTGTAGTCTGGATAAACTAGTAAGGAAGGATGAATTTTATAAAAGGAAATTAGACTTCCATTTTTTCCTGTTGCTCTATACCATAAAAAGAGACCCATGGGATTCTCTCTCCTTTGGCTGGTGCATCATGTGTATGTGCCGTCTTAATTTTTTAAATCTGCAGTCCTTTTTAAAACCTGCCTTCAGCACAGGAAATCCATCAGGGTGCTGTGCTGTCCTGAATTCACCCTGTGCAGTTAGATATGCCAGTAATTGTTGCAGGTGTGTCAAAGCTGTGGCTGATGAACCCTTGTGAACAACCCAGGCTGCAATACCCAGTTATTAGAAGATGGATTAGAGACAGCAAAGCTGTTAAAATCCAAGCTTTCTTGCTCCCGTGGCTTATTCCTCAGCCTTAACTCAGTTTTTAATGAGGCTGATGTTACATACGCAGACTTCCTGCGAGCTTGAGAACGCTAGGGGTGCTTTGCTGATTGGGTTTCTTATTTTGTTCCCCCTCTGAGCAGGAGACTGAGTCTGCGTTGTGTGTCAGCTGGGCTGGTATGAGTATTGCTGAAGCATGGCAAGGGTTAGGAAGAGAGACGAGACACTGTAGGAGGAGCAGAGGACTGTACAAATTTAATTATTTAAAAATGAGGAGGTGGCTAGTATGGCTTCACCTGTTGTGGTAGCATCTGTCAAATCACTTTATTGTGAAAAGTCTTGTGGCAGATGACCTGTGAGATATGGATACCCAAAAGCCTCCAAACTGTGTGGTTTGCATTCCACCTTTCTGTGTTTCAAATATAACCTTTATTTTTTTTTCAAATAATAGAGGAAATAGCAAATAGAGAAAGATTAGAAGTAGTTTGACAACAAGGATGTTTGAGCATGCAGTATTTTTGTGTGCAAAAATTATGTTTTGAGCTAACCTAGCTGTACATTTTTTTGATACCATCTTCCGTGTATATTGAATGTATGTATATCTCTTAATGAGATCCTCAGTGTGTTTCACTCTGTACTTAGCCACTATCATATGCAGATCGTTTTTGAGGACCAATTATGCCATAAAGTCCTCCCTTTGATTTGCTTTCCAGTGTTGCTGTATGTCCGAAAAGAGTCAGAGGAAGTCTTTGATGCACTAATGTTAAAGACACCATCTCTGAAAGGTCTCATGGAAGCGGTAAGTAATAAGACTGTTTTATAGTCCTCATTTCCAGTTTGAGAAAAAGCAAGTGTAATCCCTGGCTGTCCAGTCCTTGTACAGAGGAGCTAGACTGTGAATCACAGCTGGTGTCCACATATTCCTGCTCTTCTGGATAAAAAGCATAAGCCTGGTTTCCTTTCAATAATGTGGTAATTAATGTAAATAATGCTCTAATTATTAAGGGACTTCAGGAAGCTTCTGTTAAGTATCTTACCCCACACCTGTGGGGTCTGAGTGTTCTCAGTCTTCCTTGAAAATCCAGGTGTGTCAGGCTTGACGACTGGGTACCTGAGATAGTCCCAAAATGACATGTGCTGCTGGAAAGAGCCTTCTGGTCTCGGTGCTTACGTAGGCTGTGCATTGGCCAAGCTGCAGAAGCAGCTGTGTAGATATTTTCCTAGTTTTGTCAACAAATGGTCAATAAACTCCCTACTGTGGATGTCCCTCATGTCACAGTATGTACTTTAATGAGAAGATGGACTGATTTTCAGACCGTGTTCAGTGTCTTGGGTTTATTTCAGCCTTTCAAAGCCTCCTTCTGAGTGTGCTTGAAGACTTTTATGTGTCAGTGTATATGTGCATGAAATTGCTCTCTGGTACTTCCAAAATAGCCTTCCACTACCCCTGCTGCTGCAGCACTGCGAAGGAAGTGCGGAACTTGACTCCAAGGAGTGGCGTAATGGTTGGCACGAGCTCAAAACTGACGTTTCTGGCTGCCTCCTTCTGTGACTAATGCCTCGTTGGTGCCCAGAGGACGGAGGCTTTGGGGCTGTGCAGCCAGGTTTTGGTGTTAGCTCTGGGACCCAGCAGTGGTTCTGTAACCTGGGGCTCTGTCCTGGCTGTGGGGCTTTGCTGGCAGGGGCAGGCTGGAGATGGGGTCTAGTGGGGAGTGGGAGCGGAGGCTGTGGAGTCCTCCCTTATCCCATCATTCTGTGCCTTTTTTGTTTTGCTTGGACTTCTTAAATCAAGGAACAGAGAGCTCGCAACTGTAGCTGAGAGGAAACCCCCTGTGCTTTTGCATCCTGAAACAGCGTATTGGTTTGGTACTTGCTGTCTGTGTGACAGCAATTTGCCAAAGTAAACCAGGCTCAGGTTACTGACCTCATGGCTTCCTGGAGGTTCATGCACTGAAGTGCCATGGTTAGTAGCCGTGGTTTCGCGCTGAGGTCACTCTACTGGGTGAAGGGGACGTTTCTGATCAGCTCGTGTCCTTAGCAGCAGAGGTCTTTGCTCTGTTGCTATTTTCTTCCTGCACCAGCCGCTGTGACGACTGGTTTTCACCTGATCCCTCTGACACTGAATTTAAAAATGGTTTTGATACGTTCTTTTTTAGAACAGAGAGACAAGAGAAGATGAGAACCAGGGTGTGGGGTGGTTTTTAATGTATGGGCTTTTTGGTGTGGAGGCAGGGGGTTGCTGTATGAGAAGTCAGTGGCCAGGTTTAGAACATGATTAAAATTTTTGCGCAGAAGTTGGGCAAACTGCAGAGGAGGGGTTCTCGTCTGTGGGCTTATGCTATAGTTCAGGATTTAGTAATTGCCTCATAGGGCAGAGCAGTTGCAGAGTGGTTGTTTTGATCTGCAGACCTTTTTTTGTTCCTTTGTAAAATAGTAAGTGGAAGACAATGCCAGCAGTCTCCTTGCTTCAACAGTGCCTGCTTTCTTTTGTTCTAGATATCTGACAAGTATGAGGTTCCTTTTGATAAAATAGGAAAAATCTTCAAAAAATGTAAAAAAGGGTGAGTACATACCTATGCAGCAACTGTCTGAGAATATGAACTCCTTTTTTTGAACCTGTAGGCAAATCTGCTCTATAACTTGTCCATGTGCTGCCTGGGTGTAAAGTTCATTTGCAAGTGTGTGTGTGTGTGTACAGGACTTACTAATCCTATTCCAATTCAGTCTTACTCCAACTAGAGCAGAAGACTGTAAGGGTCCTATAGAAATACATAGTCTGACTTCCTCAGTAAATACAAGTTTTTTGTTTTTTTTGTTTTTTTAAAGACTCACAGTGATGAAGAACCTACTTTGACCTGTGTTAAATTGTTCCAGTGGTTAACTGTACTCACCATGTCTACATTCTTTACATGCAAAGTACCCGCTCCCTACAGAGGCCACACTCCAGTCTTTTTGTTTTGTAACATAAATAATGGAATTCCTGACTATATCTGCTTTATTGCTCCTTTTAATCTCTTGGTAATTTTCTTGTGGTGTTTTTTTTGTTTGCGTGTGTTTTTGTTTTTTTTTTCTTCCAAAGTCGCTTTGGTGTCTTAGTCCCTTCCCCAAAGCCCCTCTGGCTGGAACAATGTCTTTTAATCACCTTTGGAATGTAGTTTCAAGGGCTGTGCTTTCATAGCAGAATTACTGCAGAAGTTTTGAAGTGATGGTAGCTAAACTACTGCTAAGGATGGTTTTGTGTGTGTTCACACGCACGCTCGCATGTGTGTGCTCACACATAAACACACAGGTGAGGACTGGAAGCAGCCAGGCATCGGTAATTTCTTCCCTGCAAGCTCTGCAGGGTTTTATGCTGATGCTTTATAGCTGTCCAGTTCAGAGCCCAAAGTTTGCCCTGCAGCTTCAGAAAGGTTTCTGCCCTTTGAGATCCCCCTTCCTGGCCCAGGAGACAGATTTAACCCTTTCGTTCAGATCCTACAAGCACGGCTGTGAGCCTTCATGGCAGGTTTGGGCAAGAGCAGCTGGATCTGCTGTAGGAAGCAATGGGGCAGAGATAGGTGAGCAGGGATCTTGCCTTACCTCTGCACAGTCCCAGCCCTCTGAGACTTGAGGGCACCTTTGCTGTCTCTGCCATTTTAGAACAGTAATATCTCCCTGCCCTATTTTCTTTTTCCAGAATTCTGGTCAATATGGACGATAACATCGTGAAACATTATTCTAATGAAGATACCTTCCAGCTGCAAATTGAAGAAGTTGGAGGATCTTACAAGCTCACTCTCACTGAGATTTAAGATCAAGGATCCTCTGTGGATTTTAAACAAAGGTCTCAAGTGAACATTTTCCCATAATTTAGGATGCTGGGCAAAACACTAATCACCTTCTCCAGAAGAAAGCCAGATGTTGACTTGTTCTGGGGAGCAGAGCAGTGTTTTTGCTTAATATGTTTGTGTTTCTGTTCTTTGCTAAGAACATGGTATTGCTCATGACCATATTTGCACTTGAAATGAGTGAGCAAAGATCGGCAATGAAATAGAGAGCATGTATAAAACACTAGTAAATACGGGAGGGGAAAAACCCTGGAAGGTGGCCTTTTAGAGTGGTGATATCTTATTTATCTATCCAGTAACCATATTTGAGCCTGTTATCAGCTAATGCCGTTTTATTGGACTGTTTTCTGCTAAGTAGAGCTACAAAACTAGTCATTGATACTAGTAGGAATTGCATGCAGGTTGGAGAAAAGTCTTTATAATGTTTACTCTTGAACAGGGCAGACTTGAAATCACTTGTGTCATTTTGGGGGGAATGTAAAACTGCCTTGCTTATGAAGAACTCGCCTTAGTAACTGTGTGAACTCTCATCAGATGAAGCTATATTGTATATAAGTGCAATATATTTTTTGAAGGTTTGTAAATGTGTACATACAAGTGATATATAATATATATAAAATATGGTGTTCTGTATATACCGTGAATATATGCAATGGAACCCATCTAAAAGGATGCCATATACAGAGGAAACAGATATTTAATGTAGCTATTTAAAAATGGACAAGCCCTTAACACGCACCAAAGGTGAGCACACGTTTGTACATTCACAGAAGGCACAAGAGACCTGCTAGTTCAACACAGATCTTCCTACACGGAAGGAAAAAGGTATCAGCTCTCTCCTAAACCCTCCTGCACAGCAAGGCGATGGCAGTCCTGGCTTCTCTTACGAGCTGCCGCTTTGAGCCCTGGCAGGCTGTGTGCCGCTGCCCAGGGACATGACTTGTGCCAAGGCTGAGAGCTGGGTCCTGAGGGGAGCTGAGCACTTGCAGATCACTCGAGATCTCACTTCGGGGGGTCAGGAAGGAGGTCTCCTACAGGGTGGGTTTGTTTTTTTTTTTTAATTTTTCTGTAGCAATAGATTTAAGTCTCAGCTGGATGCTGTCCACAACAGCAGCTCAGGCTGGGTGAACCCGTGGGTTGGAGCCAGCTTGCAGGGTCCTAGGATGTCGACAACTGGAAGTGCACAGGCAAGGCTTTTGAGAGCGGAAGGCGGCATCCCAGCGCAGCGGTGAAGCGTTCCTTGTGTATATACATTGCCAGGCACTGACCCACTGCTGAGGTGGAGAGACCACAGAGGGGCAGCTGGTAGCAGGTGTCCTGAGCCTAGTCCCAGCTGGGAGTGCCAAACACCTCCAAAAAAACCTGCTCTGCAGTGCATTGTACAGTATTTACTCATTGCGTGCATGTGCTTATGAAGGAAAGGCACCCTCTGGTTAGTAGCAAGCGAGAGAGGAACGTTTAAACAGCAGCACTTGGCTCTAAGGCAAAAACCTGCATTATATGGTGAGCAGGTGAGTGTGAGTACCAGGTGCAGTGTCACTTAGTGCTTTTGTTAGGGATCTGAATAATGAAAGAGAGGTTTGTGATGTTTTCAGACAGCATAAAATTGAGAAGAGCTGCGTGTGCCTCACCTAGGATGTGATGGTCAATCTGGATAGGTTGAAGAAATAGCCTGGAAAAGTAGGATATGATTCTACTTAATGGTTAACGAATTGTAACTGAATGTTGTTCAGCAGTGTCACGCTGCTGTTTGGAAGAGGGAGGCAAATGCCACACTGAGCTCGTGAACAGGAGCATGGCCTGCAAGAAATGGGAGATCTGCCTTTTGCTCTACTTGGCGTCGCCGAGGCCTCTGTGGGAGCTCTGTGCCCTTCAGCAGAGCCTTGTCCTGTCGGGTGTCCCCAAGGCCAGACCGCCCTGTCCTTCAGCTGGAGCTTGTGGCCTCTGATGAGGACAGGGCTGGATGAGTTCCTGGTGAGGGGTCATCTTCAGAGGGGCAAGTTGAGGGGAGCAGCCTCCCAGCATGTGACAGTGTTCTCCCAGTCCATCACAGGCACAACAAGAAATAGGGTGTAAATTGCAGAAATTCAGGTTAGGTGTCGAGGTGGTTTTCCCTAGTGAGAAGTGCAGGTTGCCCAGGGAGCCCAGGGTTTGACATCAGAGATCTTCAGAACCAGGCTGGGCACAGTGGTCTCTGAACTGTCACAGGTATAGCTGATTGTCCCTTGGTGCTGAGACTAGGTGACTATTTGAAGTCCCTCCCTGCCATACATATATATTATTTTTTTTTTTAGTGATTTATATGATCTATAGTATTTTGGGATTTGTGTTCAGCCCAGTCCTGAGCTGGTTCATAGACTGTTCCATTCGTTCCTCCTCCTCTCCACTGTCTGGCCCCAGAGGCTTGCCGACGTTCTGGGCACCATGTGGCCCCCTCTTTGTTCCGTATCTGGAGTTAAGCAAGCTCCTTTTGGATGCATCCATTACTGTGGGCACTTGGATGGAGCCAGTGGGTTGGAAGGCAAAGGACAGGAGCTGCCGTGCAGCACAGGGTGCTGAAGAGGCTTGGCCATCGCATGCCACCCCACGCAGGGATCCGCCACCCCACGCAGGGATCCGCCACTCCACGCAGGGATCCGCCACCCCACGCAGGGATCCACCGCCTGCAGAGCAGCCATGGGGCTCGTACAAGGCTGAGACCAACGCCCAGCTTGGGCTTCCCTGCAGCAGTCGCGGGAATAATGTTACTATGGCAAGGGAATTTCTTTTTTTAAACCTGATATATAGAATACATATATATATTTACACATTTTTATTGCAAATGGAAGTTTTATTACAGACACTCAGTCTAGGGTCAGGGAAGTAGATGTAGAGTCTCCGTAGAGGTAGGATTGACATGAATGTTATTTCTTTTTACTGCTTAATGAAGTATGTGAAACTAAATCTGACTATTGTTTTCCACTATAAGATACTCTGGGACACGGGTCTTATACCAGTAGCAGCAATGTTACTTATGTTTTATGAAACTGATTTTGTTTGTTTGTTTTGACTTCTGTTTTTTAATTGAAAATGTATTTTAAACCAAGCTATTAAATTTTATATGTTCATTTCTAATGATGAGTATTTTATCTAGTAAATGCATCTGCCCTTCCCCCTTTGTTTTTCTTTTGAAGGGGATCTATAAAACAAAACCTGAAGGATTGTTTCCTAGTTTGTCGTCTTTGCAGAAGAAAACAATCCAAATGCCAGCCTTGCAGTTATTCCCACGTAAGAAAGGGTTGGTCCCATTCTCATCCCCCTTATTCATTTCTGAGCGTGGCGGAGCCATGTAGCGTTGTGTTTTAGTAGGATGCTTTCCTTTGGCAGGAAAACAAAACCAAAAAGCCATCGGTAAGTTCAGATGTGTGGTGGGTTGGTGGTGTCTGCTGGAGGTTGAACCAATACTGGGGGTATTGCCACCTGCTGCGCCCTGGGCAGTGGCAGGCGGGTCTCCCATGGGGAGCCGCGGGCTCACAGTGGCACCAGTGGCTGTTCCAGATCTGAGCGATCTTCACGTCATGGCCAGGCTGCCATTGCTATGGGGAGCAGGGGTTGCCTCTCTTGGGGAGCTGCTTGTAACTGGCACATCGCAGGCGGTGCTGGGGACCACTGGTGAAGCTGCAGGTGTTGACCTTCCCCAGATGGAAATGCTCAGTTACAGTCTGCTTATAAATATCTCAAGGGTGGGTGTCAAGAGGATGGGACCAGACTCCTTTCAGTGGTGCCCAGTGACAGGGTGAGGGGCAACGGGCACAGACTGAAGTACAGGAGGTTGCCTCTGAATATGAGGAGAAACTTCTTCACTTTGAGGGTACCAGAGCACTGGACCAGGCTGCCCAGAGAGGCTGTGGAGTCTCCTTCTCTGCAGGCATTCAAACCCACCTGGACACATCCCTGTGTGATCTGCTCTGGTGAACCTGCTTTAGCAGGTGGGTTGCACTGGATGATCTCCAGAGGTCCCTTCCAACCCCAACCATTCTGTAATTCTAATTCTCCAGACTTCTCCTAACACTGCCTTTGCTTTAGTGTCCAGAGGGGCGTTCGGCTCCTCGTTCTCACGTTGGGAACGTCTCGACAAGCTCTAGCTGGCTCCCCAGCCCCTGCAGCGGCTGCTGCCCTGGGGCAGCTGCTGTTCTGTGCCAACACCTTCCCAACCGCTGGGCTTGTGTCAGCGTGCCCAGGGCTCCGTGGGGAGCAGCGTGGGATGCAGACAATTCAGAGCATGAAAAAGGCAGGTAGAGCTTTTTATCTATTTCTAGTATGGGCTGCACTGGCTGAGTTTGTGTCCCAGATGCAGGAAGATGCTGAAGGATGTCACTGGGCAAGTCCTGAGGTACCCTGGGTGATGCCAAAGTGATGGGGTATGTTGAGTGTCATCTCCACTCAAGCAAGTACCCACTGAAAGGCTGAGTGGGGTTTAGCCCCTGTGCAGGTGTTTATAGGGTGGTGGCCATTTCACTGACCTCAGTGTGAGGATGGACTTGTGGCAGGGCCAGCAAGGAGCTCGCAGCGCTGCTGCTGCCTCTTTGGGTGTCTGGTGACTTCCCAAGCCCTTACCCAGCACGTGTGCCTGTGCCGTGCCTCCTGCCGGCCCCTCGGCCCCTCTCTGTTCACAGTGAACATAGAAAACGTCTTTTTGAGCAGCTCTTATCTGCGGCGGAGCATCAGTGGGTGGAAGGTGAACTCTGAAGACGCAGCTTTGAACTCCCGAGCCAAGCAGCCTTACAGGGAGACCCATGCTTCTTCCCTGAGGCGTGACTCAGGGCTCTGACATCACAAACGTTTAGTTAAGCTTTTAAGATCTTATTTTTTTTAATATGGGAAAGCTGAATTATGCAGCCTGTTCAAGGATCTTTTGTCTATACAAATTAGTTGGGGTGGTTTTGGTGCATCTTGTTGCTTGTTTGCACAGGGCAATGCTCCATCACCCCATCGATCTATTTGCTTGCACACACAGCTGGTGGGTGGATGTCATTTCTGCTGGCTTAAGCCTTGTTTATTTTGCCATCTCTCCAGCGTGGCCACCCTGTAGGCTGCATGTGCAGATACCAGCTGGTGACCAGTGTCAAGGGCATTGAACTTAGCATCACAGAATCATAGAATAGTTTGGGTTGAAAGGCACATTCAAAGCTCATCTAGCCCAAACCCCTGCCATGAGCAGGGGCATCTTCAACTACATCAGGTTGCTCAGAGCCCCGTCCAGCCTGGACTGGAATGTCTCCAGGGATGGGGCATCTACCACCTCTCTGGGCAACCTGGGCCAGTGTTTCACCACCCTCATTGTAAAAAATTTCTTCCTCATGTCTAGCCAGAGCCTCCCCTCTTTTAGTTTAAAACCAGCACCCCCTGCCCTATCATAACAGGCCCTGCTAAAAAGTCTGTCCCCATCTTTCTTGTAGGCTTCTTTTCAGTATTGAAAAGCTGCAATAAGGTCTCCCTGGAGCCTTCTCTTCTCCAGGCTGAACAACCCCAAGTCTCTCAGCCTGTCCTCACAGCAGAGCTGTTCCAGCCCTCTGATCATCTTGTTGGCCTCCTCTGGATCCTCTCCAACAGGTCCATGTCTGTGCTGTGCTGAGGGCTCCAGAGCTGGATGCAGCACCTGTGTGCTCCCCTGCAGTGCTGGTTGGTCATCTTGAGCAGCATCCCGAGCCCGGTGCTGGCCTGCAGGGCCATCAGTTCCTCCGCGGTTTGATGGGTTGGAAACACGCGCTGGGCAGAGGAAGGATGCTGTCTGAGCCTGGCAGTAGCTCCGACGAGTGGGAACATGGTGGAAAAGTGTTTGTAGCTCCTGGTGGTTTGATACTTGGAGGTGGGGACAGCTCCTGGCTCAGGGATTGATGGCAGTGAGGATGACGTAGCGTGGTGTGTGGGTGGCTGCTGCCACCAGGCTGGAAAAGATAGTGTAAATTGGAGTGAAATCTGGAGCGGGGGTGAAGTGATGTGGGAAAAAGCAGGCAAATTGAATCCTGTGGTTCCCCAGCACCAGGAAAATTGCGTCCTGTGGTTCCAGGGAAATCAAGTCCCAGGGTTGCCCAGTGGATGAGGAGAGCTGGATGGAGCCCTGACCCTGCCAAATCTGCACCCACAGCTCCTGGCTGATGGTGTGGGGTGAAGAGGCCGCAGCGCTGTCCCCACTGCCAGCAGCCCAGTTGGAAACAACTTGGCCGGTCTCCTGCCTGGAGAGACACATTGCCTGGAGTGGCTGCCGCTGGTGGGGACCGTGCCGTGGGGTGATGCGCAGCCCTGCTCGGAGCGGTGATGAGAGTCCGGGGACAAGGGCATGGGAGTGCGGGGATCGGCACCAGCTCTGCCGGGCAGCTGTGCCGGTGGCACCAGGGTTGTTGCCAGCGCTTGGTTTGATGCTGCTTTTAATCCTGCCGTGATAAGGTTTGCCTTTTTTTTTTTTTTTTCCCTTAAAGTAAATAATTACATGACCTTTGCAAACATGAGTAGGTAAATAAAATGATCACTCGCTGGTCAGCTCTGCAGGTCGTGTCTCCCAGCCTCTGCTCTGTGACTCTTCTCACTGGAAACACTTTGCTCTGAGCCTGTTGGCCAGCGCTGGCCAAGGGCTTTTGGGGGCTGGCAGTGCTGGGTCCCCCACCTTGTAGGTGTCAGGGCCCCAAACCAGCCCTTGCTCTCCCACTTGTTCCTGCTCTATGTGATTAAAAAAGAGCTCAGGCTGCAGGTGAGAAGCTGTCGAGACTTGCTGAATACCAAGCCCCAGGTCAGGATAACGCGTGAGGCAAAAAGAGACAGTTGTAAAAGCAGTGATGGGAAGCTAAAAGGAAAATATATTGCTGCTGAAATCACCCCTTGCCACGCCATGCGGCCGTTCCCAAATGAGCTGGCAACCCATGGCAGTCCTGACTGGAGCTTTGCCTGCGAGCCATTCCCATTCTGGCCTGGGCAGAGGCTGAGCTGTGCCCGTGGGCAGCTCGGGGGGCGATGGTTTGGGTGACTGAGGGCCCAAATACACCTGATCTCTGCAGAAGCACAGCTTGTTCGCACTCATCCGTACGTGCTGCAGGGCCAGGGACCACAGTGCTGCCCTACCTGTGGCCAGCAGCTCCCTTGGGACCCCGTGCTGGCTTTTGTTGCTATTTCAAGGAAAATTTTGAGCCCTCCTGAGGGACTGCAGAGGAAATTTTGAAGATGAGGAGTGGCTGAGGGAACTGGGGTTGTTTGGCCTGGAGAAAAGGAGGCTGAGGGGAGACCTTATCACTTTCTACAACTACCTGAAAGGAGGTTGTAGCATGGGGGGTGTTGGTCTCTTCTCCCAAGTAGCAAGTGATAGGACAAGAGGAAATGGCCTCAAGTTGCACCAGAGGAGGTTCAGATTGGATATTAGGAAAAAATTCTTCACAGAAAGGGTTGTCAGGCATTGAAACAGGCTGCCCAGGGAAGTGGTGGAGTCACCATCCCTGGAGGGGTTTAAAAGGTGTTTAGACGAGGCTCTTAGGGACATGGTTTAGTGCTAGAGTTAGGTTAGGTTATGGTTGGATTTGATGATCTTGAGAGTCTCTTCCAGCTGAAATGATTCTATGATTCTATGCCTCAAGAGGAAGCTAAATTGAGATAATTATGACCCTAAATCACTCTCTACTTTTTTTTTTTTTCTTTTCTTTTTCCTCAGGTCCGGTTTCCAGTTCCTAAATGCTTGGGGTTAATGATGCTGTTCAATACCATCAAATTTTTCAATATGTAGTTTCTTGGCAGAATTTTCCCCCATTGCCCTGCTTTGAAAACCCTCTCTCTCTGATCCTCAAGGTTTTCTTCACGCTGCATTACACGTATCCATTACCCCACTGATATTTCGCTCCAAAGGTACATCTTGAGGCTTTTACGAAGCATATTCGAGCTCCCTGGCGACAGCGCTCAGGCAGGTGTAATACAGCGTGGCAGCGTGTGAACGCCACGAAGTGCGGAGATGGCAGGTGGCAATCCGGGTGGTGGGGGCCTGGCTGCCTGCAGCAGCGCTGGGATTTCGTGCTCAGGTGAAGGCAGAAGGAGGACCCGGCCCGAGGCTGATAGAGCTGGGGGAAAAATAAACTCTGAACCAGCCAAGTCTGTCTGTGGCTCTGAAATGGAAGCGCAAACCTTCAGGTTCAGGGCAGGGTATTCACAGCTCATCTTATTTCGGTCAATCACTCGGCTTGGGAGGAAAGGAGAGGTGGTGCTTGTGGAGAAGTTGCTGCAGGCAAGGGCTCAGGTTGACCGTGAGACTGGAATTACTGGGTGTGTGGGGAAGGTCTGGGGGTGAAAGCAGTGTTTCTACCCAGTTCGTGGCCTTTCCCATCCAGCAGAACCGTGAATGTTCACCCTCAGGCTGTTCTTCACCAGGTTTGAAGGGACCTCGGGAGGTCATCTGGTCCAACCCCCCTGCTCAAGCAAGGCCACCCAGAACCAGTTGCCCAGGTCCATGTCCAGATGGTTTTTGAATATCTCTAAGCATGGAAATTCCACAACTTTCTTGGGCAGCCTGTGCCAGTGCTCAGTCACCCTCACGGTGAAGAAGTGTTTCCTCGTGTTCAGAAACTCCTCCTGTGTTTTAGTTTGTGCCTCTTGTCTTGTGAAGGTACGTGGTGGAAACAGTGCCAAGAGATCAGAGAGATGAAGCGGTGATTCTTTTATAAATACAGAAATAATGGTATCGGGGTATCTCGGAGACACAGAGAATGAGGTGGTGAGAGCAGCTGGGACTGAGGCTTGAGCCTGCGCGGGAGGTCAGGTGAGGAAGGGGTGCAACCTAAGCAACTGTTTTGAGCAGAATAAGCCATCAGATGTTAAACGGCTTGTTTCATTACTGGGAACTCAATCAAAGCCAGTGCACTCCTCCCTGGGCAGCATTTCAGCAGCATGGCACACTCACTGAGCAGCGAGGAGGTTTCGCTGTGCCCAGGAGCTGTAGGTTGCTTCTAATGGAAAGCGTAATCAAATTTTACAGGAAAGAACACATACTGTGCGAAAGCTGAGGAGACAGAAAATCTGTAGTGGGAAGAAGGTGTTTCAGGAGGTTCCACCTGAATATGAGGAGAAACTTCTTTACTTTGATGGTGCCAGAGCCCTGGCCCAGGCTGCCCAGAGAGGCTGTGGAGTCTCCTTCTCTGCAGACATTCAAACCCACCTGGACACCTTCCTGTGTGATCTGCTCTGGTGAACCTGCTTTAGCAGGTGGGTTGCACTGGATGATCTCCAGAGGTCCCTTCCAACCCCAACCATTCTGTGACTCTGTGAAGGTGGCTGAAGCTTTTTCAGCTTGAAAGCCCTGGGAAAATGTTGACTAGCAAACCCTGCAATAGTCCAGCAAGGTGGGAAAGCATGCAGCATTTCACCTACTCAGCAGAGGAGGAAAGTCAGACCCTTGGGGCTATTGGAGGTGACAACTGGTGTATGAAATGTGGATTTTTGCCTTTAGAGAGTCCCCTGTCTCTCTCCCCGTCAGGTGTGTTGTGGGGACCTAAACAGCCTCAATACTGCTGGAGGGTCAGCTGTGGATCCTGGATGTAAGGCTTGGGTGAAGTGATGCAGCACCCATGCCAGCTCTGCTGGTTTGTGGCCCGGTACCCGCAGCCTGGGCCTGGCTGCTGCACCTCAGTCCCCATGGCTGCAGCTCACCCCAACCAGCCCAAAGCGGGGTGTGCATCGGGGGACATCCCTGGACAACACCCATGCCCTGAAAAAGCTCCGGGATGCACGACATCAGCTCATTTCTCTGCTCTGTTGGCACCACGGAAGGATGCCCAAGGGGAAAGACATTCAGAGTAAACAGTGTTGTCTGTACTGGGGAAGGGGAAATAGCGCAGCTATGAAACAGGAGAGCCACAGCCCAGAATTAGAGCCTGAGTTCATTTTGCATTACTTGTCTCATTGCATCTTCTTGACATCCTGAAGCACTGCAGTTGTGGAGAGGAAATGCACACCCAAGGCTGACGTAAGGATTTACCCATGCTCTGAAAAAAAATGGAGACTCCTTGCCCTTTGTATGTAAACAGTGTCCATGCATAGGATGACAGCAGCTGAGTGTGTTTAGTGCCAAAGTTCAGGTGTNAAAACTAAGTGGGAAAGTGCCTTTGAAGGAAGGCATTAGGATCTCTGCTGTGCAAGGGGAGAGTAACAGCAAGTCCAAGCAAGCACCCGTTACGAGAAAAAGCATCAAGTCATATTCAGCAGCCCAGCCTGGTGGGATACATTGTCCAAGCAGACTGCGTCTGAGCAAGTAGGTGGAGGAGACTGAGTCATCTGTGACCAGCAATACTGCTGGGGAAGTATCACAGGAGCAGGAATTTCAGTTTTCCAGCTCCTTAGCTGGAGCAGTGTGCCGGTTTGACTGAAAATTGGTTGATTTTCTTCATGCAGTTAGNTATTCTTATCATTTTGCCAGGAGAGGGCCAAGAAGGTAGAGGGAGAGGCTCTTGCTGCAGAGCTGGGGAAGGGAAAGGTGGGAGACGCCACTCCAGGGGAGGCTGCAGGCTGGAGAACGGGCACCAGGGATGATTAATTCCCCGGGATGCACAGAGTCAGGAGTCACTGTGCACTGGGGGGAAAAACACAGATAAGGCACCAGCTCAGAAGAAAAATGGACAATTATTTTAAGATCTGCTTAGAGACGTGATCCAAGAGGCAGTAACTTTTCATCAGGTAATGAGGTCTGGGATGTCACGGCCCTTCCCAGGCACGTAAGAAGAGCCCAGTCCCAGAAAGAGGTGTTGGGAGAAGCCTTTGACTGAGAGCTAGTGAAGAAATAACTAGAGACATTTGATGAGACAGCTGGACGCTGATCAGGGCGTCAGGGAGACCAGCAGATCCCTCCACCCGCAGATCTCCCTGGGCTTGGCACCCTGCTGTACAAGTGCTCGGGAGCGTATGGACAAGGCCCTGGAGGAGATGGCAGTGCTGGTACCAGAGGACCTTCTCTCTGCCCGCGTGGACACCATCGCTGACTCCTCGTACAAGGCCGCTCCTGCCCGGTGGGCGTCTGTGGTACCAGTCACCCGCAGCTGTGAGCCTGAACCATGGCCCACGGTCCAGAAGTTGGTCTCTGGTCACACGGGACATCTTCCCAGAGCCCGAGNTTTTATATTATATTTCTATGTTATATATATATTTATTAGTAGTGTATTAGTATTTTGTTATTCTATTAAAATGTGTTTATCTCAATCCAAGTTTCTCCCTTCCCTTTCAATTCTCTCCCCTATTTGGGGGATACCACAGCCATAAACCACACTGGTGATGAGTTTATTTATATGTATAATGAGTTAACAATCATATCTCCTTTGGGATGTCAGTGTAGTGTGACAACTAGCTGTCGTGGGGAGAATTTTGTACAGTGAGATTCATAGTGGCACTCATTCAGACCTTACTTCAGGCATTTACGTTATGTCACATGAAGCACCAAGCAAAGCTGAGTGTGCAGAGCATGGGTAGCAAAGCTTTTGCTCGTCTGCCCCTGCAGACCCTGTGCACCCATGAGTGGTGGGGTGGGGGGGACCACGCTCCTGCTGTGCTGGTGGCCCCACAGCCAGGTTTTCCAGCCCTGGCCAGGAATGCATCAGAGGGAAGCAGGGCTGACCCGTGGTACCCGTGAGGATGTCCATGTGTAGGAGGACAGCAGCTGAGTATGTTTAGTGCCAAAGTTCAGGTGTCCATCTCATCTGTCCCTTTCTCCTCCACAGAAGTTCCTGTGCCCACTTCTGTCCAAGGATGCTCTGGCTGGTCTCCCGACGCTCCTCAGCCCCCTTCTCGGTCTTGTTTTCAGTGGTGGTCATTAACTGCAACCCAAGATAGTTATTTTTTTTTATGTGGATCTTTCTTATTCTTATCATTTTGCCAGGAGAGGGCCAAGAAGGTAGAGGGAGAGGCTCTTGCTGCAGAGCTGGGGAAGGGAAAGGTGGGAGACGCTGCTCCAGGGGAGGCTGCAGGCTGGAGAACGGGCACCAGGGATGATTAATTCCCCGGGATGCACAGAGTCAGGAGTCACTGTGCACTGGGGGGAAAAACACAGATAAGGCACCAGCTCAGAAGAAAAATGGACAATTATTTTAAGATCTGCTTAGAGACGTGATCCAAGAGGCAGTAACTTTTCATCAGGTAATGAGGTCTGGGATGTCACGGCCCTTCCCAGGCACGTAAGAAGAGCCCAGTCCCAGAAAGAGGTGTTGGGAGAAGCCTTTGACTGAGAGCTAGTGAAGAAATAACTAGAGACATTTGATGAGACAGCTGGACGCTGATCAGGGCGTCAGGGAGACCAGCAGATCCCTCCACCCGCAGATCTCCCTGGGCTTGGCACCCTGCTGTACAAGTGCTCGGGAGCGTATGGACAAGGCCCTGGAGGAGATGGCAGTGCTGGTACCAGAGGACCTTCTCTCTGCCCGCGTGGACACCATCGCTGACTCCTCGTACAAGGCCGCTCCTGCCCGGTGGGCGTCTGTGGTACCAGTCACCCGCAGCTGTGAGCCTGAACCATGGCCCACGGTCCAGAAGTTGGTCTCTGGTCACACGGGACATCTTCCCAGAGCCCGAGTGCTGCAGAAAAACACCTCAGAGTTAATAAAATGTGAAAGATGATTCAGGATGAGGCATGTGTTTGATACCTGCCCAAGCAAGCAGTGAGATGACCAAAAGAGGGGAACGTCTGTCAGCATTGCTAATACTTTAATGTTCTGTGTGTCAGAAAATACACGTGGGTTTAGCTAACAGTAATATCGAGGGCAAGACAATGGTGAAAAACATGAAGACATCCACTTAAGCAGAACAATAAATAAATAACTTGTCACTTTTATTTTTGCTGGTATTTGAATCCATCTTCTGGTGCCACTAAAATAAGATCAGGGCACAAATAGCACCAGTAGAAAAAACAGATGGTGTATTTGAGCAAGCAGATGGTGCACTAGTGTGTCATACTTATTAATGTCACTTACTTTATTATTGCTATTACAGTGAATCTCTGGATAGTCCTCACCTGTAATCAATATTTGTGGATTGGGTTATTTTAACTCAGTAAACCTTGTGTTTCACATACTTGGAAAAAATCTGGTGGAACAGTGATTTCTCCCTGTAGTGCTGCCAAGCTTCAGGAAACATTTGATGCAGTCAGTATTTTTTCAGGTAGAAATGTGTTTTTGAGAGTAGAGAGAAAAAAAAAAGACAGTGTGTGTTTATTCTGTAAGCACCCAGGGTCCAAAATAAAGTGGGAAACAGTCTGTGTGGCTCTTCTCTTAAGCCTTTTCCTTTCACTGTAACCTGGCTATGCTTTCTTATATTCCACTGACTGCTTACCCACTCCGCAGATGCTTACCCACATCCTGGAAGCTCAATCTGTTTCTGAAAGTGAGTACAAAAGATACAGACGAGGAAGAGATCGACTTTTGGCTCACACCAGCTGGGGATGGCACACAATGACCACGTTTTCGTCCTCCCTTTGGGCAAAGGCTGCTGTCTCGCAGCCCGTCCCTGCTCGCAGACACGTACGCGGTTTGCCGGGGAGGGCTGGAGCTCCTGCCCAGCAGCCGGGGGATTTGCTGGGTGATCGGTAGCTGTCAGCAATAAATGAGATCTGCCCTTCAGCTGCTGGCCCACACGCAGCACCACAGTGCGGAGGGACCGTACGTCTGCCCCTGGATTTATCATCACTTTTGTATTCAGAAATTATCCTAGTGAAAAATATTCCTGTTTGGTCTGTCTGCTTTTTTCTGTTATCTTTTTCTTCCTTTCCACCCATCTATTCTTAATGGTTGCCCCTTATACCCCTTTCCCTCCTCTATTCTTCACAGATACCCCGTATATAACCCTCTGACTATAAATCCCTTCTATAACTCAGCTATTCCCACTGAAGTCGGTGCATTTATCCCCTGAGCGAATCCCTCTTGTCCTTCTCCTGCCCAGAGGCTGCTGTGGCCATTTCCATCAGCTGGTGATGGGCACCACCTGGCAGAGCTGCTCCTTTCGCTCCATGCTGGGGAGTTTCTCCTCTGGCTGCTGCTGCCAGCCCATCATGTGTGTTTTGGGGCAATCTGGGGCTGCAGCAGCTCCGACTGCCCCATCCTTCAGGTGCCCAACAGAGGAGGGAGAGGGGATGGAAAGATGCATCCTACATGTGCATCACAGTCTTTTATTTCTTCCAATATGTACTGTCTTTTTAGGTCTCCTGTGTGGGAACTCTGATTGTACAAGCTGTTTCAAAAAGATGGATCAAATTTCAAAGGAGTAGTGATTTCAAATTGGGTCCATATTTTTGAAACACCCTGTAATTATCTGCATTCATTTAATCGTGCCCCATTTGCTAGGCTATATGTGTTTGCTACAGTAGGTTGCTGCTGTATTCAGCCAGACCAGATGCTGCTGCCAAATTGCACAAACTCTAAAGCTGCACCCCAAACAACTGCTTTGGTCTATTTTTAACTGCTGGTAGACATTAGGAAAACTGAGACAGTAATATTCTTCCTCTAGTCTCTTTTGAACTGTTTATCTTATAATTATCTGCAAAAAGGGAATGGGGGAGAGCTGTCTGTGTGCCCTTTGGTTGCTTTGAGTCTACAGTATTAAATATTTTCCCTCCTACTCGCATGCAATGTTGATTTTTTTCTTGTCTTCCCAGCAAAAAAGATAAGATAATCGGAGCAGAGCCTTCTCAACCCTCCACTGAAGCAACTCACATTTGCTCGTTCCTACATCGGAACAAAGACATTGTCTATCTTTGACAAAGAAAGCTTTTCTCTGAAGTGTTTGCCAACAGTCTGAGCTAAACAGGCCTTTATAAAACCACATGGCACCCGGAGAGCCAGATCCGGAGGACACGGGAGCTGCAGCACTGCAGGGCGGGCTGGGGAGCACGGGGCCGGGGGCTGCGCTGCCAGGGCAGGGCCACCCGCACCCCACGGCCGCCGGCGGGGGCAGCTCCCCAGAGCTGTGCTGAAAGGAGTACTGGGGTATCTGGGCGCTTGTTCCACGTTACGAGCCTCAGGAGGGAGAGCACAGCCAGCGTGGGTCCTCCCGATGAGCCTGCGGTACCTTGCTCAGGAAGCTGCGCTGGTGGGTGAAGCCCAGGAAGTTGATGGGTGCAGGTGCAAGTACAAAGCAGCAAGATAATATTAACTGAATTAATGGTCACCCTAGTGCAGCCTTGTGAAAGGAAAGAGACGGGGGAGAAGTGAGAGGGGGGAGAGGAGGAGAAGCTCTGGGCTGCTAGGGCTGGGGGCTCGGGCTCTTGGGGGCTCAGAGCCGTGCTCTGCCACTGCCACCTGATGAGAAGATGGAGAAGGTGTTCCTTCCCGGCAATGGCAGAATAAAGGCGGACTGGGTCATTTTGGTAAGAGCCCTGAGGATTTCTATTAAAAACCTTTGTTGTCATTGTTAGCTCGGCAGAGGGAACACAATCAAACATGCCTTCCCTCTGGCACAGGTGGGCATACAGATGTGTAACATCACTTCTTTTAACTGGTCTTGCACCCGTGAACTATAGTTAGGACCCGCGGTCCAGCAGTTTCCACCGGGGGACTCAGAACCCGTAGGCAGAGTCTGTGGGACGTGACATGGGAAAACATCCCGCTGTGAGTCGGGAGAAGGGATCCGCTCTGCTCCCTGTCACCGCTGCTTCACCAGGGAGCTGCTGTGCTGCCTTCAGATGCTATTGCTCAATTTAAAAATCTGAGCTGTAAATGACTAAGGCTGTGTGTGTAAGCGCTTTAAGCAGAAACTGCATGTGTTTCAACAAGCAGCAAAGAGACAAATGCAACCATTTCTCAACTACAGCAGAACTGGAGAAAATGCAAAATAGAACAGCACAGTGTTTTCTTAGTTTTACAATTCCCTAAGGGTTTGCCTCGAAATGGAACCATGCAAGTGGCTTTGGTCTTATAAGGAACAGCTAGTGATTTACAGAAGAGGGACATACCCTGTGCACACTGCAGGGGAGGCCTGGCAATGGGAGAAAAAAAGGTTAAGTACAGGAGGCACAGGGGAAGATGCAATGCCTGGATGGGTGGGCCAGGAAGACAATTTTAATTTGGTGTTTGATGGGCTGGGAAGCTGAAGTACATGAGATGTGCAGTAATGGACACGGGAGACGAGCACAATATAGTGAAACTTTAGAAAATATGTGGATAGCAGGGAAGGACCAGGATCCAGAAGAGCTGTAACGGAAAAATTGAGCGTCAGTGGTCAAGTGAAGCTATTATAGCAGCAAAAGAAGATGAAAGATTCAAGATGATCCTTCCCATGCCCTCTGCATCGACACAGAGGATGTTTCATCTTCAGAAACCGAGGAAGGAACAAGCAGCGATACTCCAGTAGGAAAAAATGCTTATTGCTGTCTGCGTTTTGTTGGAGCCGGCAGGCAGGCAGCCGGCGGGGCCCGGCTGGGAAAGCGTTGGTGGGACCCGGGTCCGCCCCTTCCCAGCCCCCCGGTGCTGCCGCCGCCGGGCTCCGGTGTCACCCGGTGGAACCAGAAACCCCACTGGGAACTCGATGGACGACGAGTTTTGGCTTCCATTGAAAAAAATCAAGCAAGGTGAAAAAAGTAAAGGTTAAAAAAAACCCCCAAAGAACATACTTTTAAAATATAAATATGTTGTGATTTGAAGATACTTTATAATACAGGACGCCTGCGGAGCTGGCACAGGGGGGCCCGCGGGCTCACAGCTGAGCAAGGGCCGGCGCACCAACCAAGCCGCACTGTCTGCCCTTAATATTTTTGTCGGGGGGCGGCAGGGTTATTTTTAACGCCGGATCCTCCGGCCGATCCAGCTGGCAGCGCCCGGGCCCCTCCCCGCCGCACGCCGCGAGCGGGACCCGGCAGAACCCGGCGGGAAAACTGCAGCCGTGCGGCGGGAACCTGCGGGAAAACGGGTGTTTTCCCCCCAAATCCCGGCCCAGCGCCCGAGGGTGACAAGGACCCGCGGGGGGTGGGGGAGGGGTGCCTGCGTGCCGCGCCGCACGCACCGCGGTGGGGGGGGGAGGGGGAGCCGCGCCC
>VWYH01008306.1:285299-316175 GCA_013399365.1 Pampusana beccarii
GCCCGTTGCGGGGGGCACAGCCCGGCGCTGGGGGGCCCGCAGCCCCGCCATCCCCGCCCGCCAGCTGCCCGCGCTGCCCGCGCACGTAGGGCCGGCAGCCGGCGGGGTGATGTGAGGACAGGCGGCCGGGCGCGGTTAGAGCCTTGTCCCTGGCAGCGGGAGAGGGGAGAGCACGGGCTGCGGCGCTCGCCTCGAGAAAAGGGCTTTTTTCGTTTTTTAAGTTTTTTTTTTTTTTTTTTCTTTTGAGCGAGGAATATTTTTTCGTGTTTCTTTAGGGAAAACTGCTGTCCTAAAACGTAGAGTTGTAAAAAAAAAAAATAAAAAAAAAAATCTGCTGGCTTGGCTGCCCGCAGTCACGCTTGGAGGAGTGCTTGCAGGCTTTCTGGCTGCGTAGTGCTGAGCCTCGCCTGGTGTGGCTCCTGTCAGACGGGCGTTCTAGGTCCAGGCTGGCAGGCGACCTCGGTTTTTTTGCTCTCCTTCCAGTTCTGTTTTCAGTTGAAATTCCTAGAAGTCTCTCTCAGGGCAGTTAAGTGCTTGGATCTCTGTTCTAGAGTGCTTTAACCCCTTCCTGCTCCCAGCCTTCGCATCTCCATACATGGTACCCCTTGGTTTAGGTGCAAGTCCTCTATGAGTCCAGTACTGGCACTTTGGATCCATTCTTTTTAAGGTGTTTGCCATACATGTCCCCATAATGGAGACCATGTCATACAGCTTTGCATCTTTGCAACACTGCTGCTTAATGAAACTCAGTAACAAAACCCACTGACTTAGGTGTGTAAGTGGTGTCACCCCACAAGTATCATTCCCTCTAGGGCTTTGGGCCATACTAATGCTGTGGTGGTGCTTTCTGTGGTATATAAGCACTTTTGCTTATATATGTATATACACACCTTATATACCTTTTGCTGCGGTGTATAAGCACTCTGTATAACGGCAGTAGGCTCCAGAATCTTGGTCCACGTGTCTGAAACCCAGCCTTCACAGTTAGCTTGTGTGCCTGAAGACTGGAAGAGTTTGGACACCTCATTGAGACCGTGGCACGTGAGCCATAAATCAGAAGTGCAGTGTAGCTTTTGGAGTCACTGCCAAGCACTGAGAGAGCTTTGTGAAGTCTGAATATCCTTTCACAGAGGAGTCAAGTGTTTTGCATGCATACACATACAAAAATTTTCTGTGATGCTTGCATTTGGAAACAAATCAATATGATTATGTCTGTATTTATGGTATTCATAGTACATTTTGGGATACCTCACACCTATGTAGTATCATACCTTACCAAAGGACAATACAGACAATTCCCATTGTGCTTTGAAGACAATTTTTCTTCCTTCCCCCTACCCTCATTTCCCTGTTGGTAAAAATAAGATTAAAATACTTTTGCAAGGTGTGGTACTCTGAATCAGTGAACATACCTTCAAGCATCTTACTGTCAGCTGAAATTAAACTTCCAAATGTTAACAGAATGAAATTAGTGCTGAAACAGCAGTTGTATTTTGGGTCCAGGAAACAGCCTTGCCTCAACAAGGTTGGAATTTTTTTTTTTTTTGCTTATTTTTGCTTCTATGCTTCTCAGAGCTGTGTTTATTCAGAGCAGTATAATGCAGGAAAGTAACTCTGGAAACGTGAGCTACACACAAATCTGTTGCTTTCCTGTAAACCATATTTTGGTTGGTTGGTTTGATTTTTTTTAAGGGTAACAGGGGTGGGGAGATGAGCTGGTGGGGGAGGGTGAGAGTTGAGCTGGTTGGTAAAAGCCTTGCTAGGGACACAGGATCTGTTTCAGATGACCTTGATCATGAGCAGACAGTATGTGGGTGGTGTCAGCTTTGTATTCTGACTTGTCCTAATAGCCAGTAATCCAATTACATTTAGGTTGACATCGTGGACATCTACGAGTCTATCCGTGAAAGGCAGCGTCATGACAGTGAAAGGTCTACCTGCAGCACCTTGGAGCAGAACGACATTGAAGCCGTTGAAGCACTTGTTTGTATGAGCTCCTGGGGTCAAAGATCACAGAAAGGTGACCTATTAAAGATAAGACCACTCACACCCTTCTCGGATTCTGGTGATTTCACAATGCACGCTGAGGCTATGTCTGAATTACCAAAGGACTATTTATCTACACTGGTAAGAAAAACATGAAGGCAAAATAATATACCTGCTGTCTGGATGTTACATCTCTGCAGTGTTTTGACTTGGCTGAAAAAGAGAGCTTGCTCAGGTATCTCTGCCTGGAATAGCTACAGTATCACCAGCGCTCTGTGTCTACCTAGAGTAGTGAGGTGGGCATGTTGAGTGTGGGGTTTTCTGCTGTCTCTGGAATGGCAATTATAGGGGTTTGAGCCCTGATTAAATCTAGATGCAAAAGCCCTTGCTGACAGGTTATTTAATTTGACAGGTATGCTAAGGATGTTGTCTGGATAGTTATGATAAGTTTCCTGGAGCACTTTGAGTGAGAATGGCAGAGTGAGCATCAATGATTGACACCAACTTCTCTGCAAGCACTGTGTGAAAAAGGCTCTTGGTGACATTTGGCTTTACTCTGATACTTACAAGAGAAAGTACTGGCTTACATTATGAAACAGACAATGCAATTAGTTTCTGTGTTGTGTACTTGTACATGTAGTCTGTTATTTCTCCAGGGCATTGGTCTACTCTGGCTGACTAATGTCAGTTGAATCATAATTTTTTTGGTCGCAATTTATGTTGTAACAGAAGTAGATATTAAACAAGGGCTTGGTGCCATTCAGGTTTCAGATGGTTAATGCCCATTTCAGCCAGTAGGCTTCTAGCATACGGTTATGTCAGGAAAAAGGGGAATAAGAGAGGAAACAGGCTGAGGTGGTATGGCAGCTGGTTGACAGATTTCTCTCTTACTCCTGCCTCTCAATGTTGGCATTGTGTCCTGTGGTGCTCAAGAGACAGTCATGAGTTTTCAGTGGTAAAGGAGGGGTGATGGCAGCAAGAGAGCATAGAAAGAAGTGGATGAATAAGAAGGGAGAGAGCCACTCCATTTGTATTTATCTCAGAAGCAGCCACCAGCTGATGGGGTAATCATTGATAAAAGATCTAGGGTGTGCTGGAAGTTTGAAATAGAAAGGGTACAGTGTTGCTATCTGTTGCTAGTCTGTTTTCTGTGAACAGCAAAGCGCTCATAACCTCTTACAGCTGCACCCATTGCTGAGGAGAAAGGAATGAGAGTGTTTTGTAGTGCAGTGAGCAGACATGCAATGTTTTATACAGGATTACATCCGCCCCATTGCCTTCCTTTTATTAATATGCTTTTGAGCATACTCAGAATGGCCATCAAATGAGGCAATGTATGCTTTAATCAGTTTTTCCGAAGAGGCAGGTTCTGCAATTCTGGGGAGGGAGTGTGATTTTATTTTTCACAGTAAAGATAGTGAAAAATTGTGCTTTGAAATTACACTGCTGTATAATGATGTTTTCTTTTTTTGTAGTGCATGACCCCTCCGCACAGCCCTGACTTTGCTGAGATATCAGCTGCTATGCTTCTCTCCTCACAAGTCACTTACTCCAAACCAAGGACTGTTATGGCGAACACAGCTTCCTGCTCAGTCACATCAACGACCGGTGCCTCTCCTATAACCAAGCCATCTGTTATCAACATGGAGCAACAGTGCACTCAGAAGCCAGTGATATCTGAATCCTTTGCCCCTCAGCCTTGCAGGGCCATGGCAACAAGCGTGATACGACACACGGGTGATAGTTCTGCTTACCATCACATTCCTCCTGTGCAAGAGAAAACAAAGGTAACTTCAGGCTACAGGACTTCCAGAGACTGGTGTGGAGCAGATGACCGAAGACATTCCAGACTGCCACAGGACACGTGTGCTGCAGATGATTTAATTAACAAAACCTCTCCGGTACATCAGCCTTATGAATGTGACTCCAGTGATAGTGTGACCAATAAAGGACAACTACCAGTCCAGCCAGTTTCGCCGCAGGCCCACTCACCAAAGAATTGTGAGAATGACTTGCAAAAAGTTGCTACCCCAGTGACACCTGTCCCTATTTCAAGTCCCCAGGTTCTCTGTCAAATGATCCCTTTAACTGGACAAAGCAGTATGATCAATGCCTATGTCAAGCCTTCCACTCCAACGGTCTCAACTCCCATGAAACCTATTTTGCCGCAGACAGCCCCGCTCTCTCAGCCCGTACTCATGGGACCTTCTGTGCCTCAGGGGACTGTCATGTTGGTTCTTCCACAGACTGCTGTCACGCAGACACCACAGTGCCCGCAAACAGTAATGACTGTTGGGAACACCAAGTTACTGCCCCTTGCTCCTGCTCCTGTGTTCATCACTTCTGGTCAAAGCTGCGCTCCCCAGATGGACTTTTCTAGACGGAGGAATTACGTTTGCAACTTCCCCGGGTGCAAGAAAACCTATTTCAAAAGTTCCCACCTCAAAGCCCACCTTCGCACCCACACTGGTGTGTACAACAGGGCAGGTCCTTTGTTGCTTCCACACTAACTTGTGTTAGGGTGCTGAAATGCACATTTTTGGGGAGGTGGGGTGAGAAAGGGGAGAGGCAGGTCGTGGGGAAACTTCTCCTTATCTCAGAGAAGGGAGGAATGTTCATTCTCCGTGGGCAAGCAAAACAAGACAGACTTTGTTCTGAGACCTCAGCTGACCCCGTAGTGTTAGTTGAATTTCACGTGCTTCAGTTGAAGCAAAGCTTTGGCATCTCTGTGTGTGTGTTTAGATTTGAGTGGAATCCTGCCATCTGGACTAGATCAAAATGAGTTGTGCAAGTGACCTTTTTTGGGGCATGGAGAGGGTTGAGGTGAGCAAACCATAGTACAGGTAGTTGGTCTTAATTGTTACACAAGTAAATAAAAAGAGAGGAAGTCAGAAACTGCATATTTTTCCAGAGTTTTGTTTAGGCTAAATGGGAATGCATTGAGATTTTGGGCTACTGTGTTAGGAAGCAGACCTGCTACAGGAATGTAGCAGTTTATTCAGTTACAGAAAGGGAATTTTAAAGGTAAGTGAAAATTGATTTTAATTAATATGAGCTGATTTGCTCCATAAAATCTGGTCAGTCTGGAAACAGTATACATGTGTTTTACTTATCCTTTTTCTGGAGCCAAAATCCTGTTACGACTAACTTTGAGTTCTCAGGGACTATTTTTGATGTTGGGGGATAGGCATGGCAGGAGATTTGAATGAGCTATTCTGTACCAAAGTTTGTCTAATTTTGTTTCTCCTTGGCTTTTTCCCTCACCCTCCCTTGCCCCACAGACACTGTGGTTTATTTGATGTCAGCTTCCGTGACAGGATTTGCATAAGTTTGCCAGCTTGTCTTTGCAGTTCCTTTGGGGAAAGAGCTTAAACTCTGTATGAAGCTGATAATCCTTGTAAACCAGAGCTCAGAGGTAGATGATGCTTCTACTTCTGGCTTGAGAGGAAGTGCTGCAGGCTGCTGAATTAATCTGGCACTACAGGATAAACATAGACTAGCAACAGGCGTCTTGCTTTGAGCACGTGCTGCTGCTGATCCGTAGAGAAGCTGTGTGTGTCCCTGTAGTGTGATTAAGACTAGGACATCCATGGGAGGTGAAGCAGGCTGAACCCTCACAAGCCAGTCCACATTACAGGACCAGAGGGCAGAGTAGTTTGGCTTTCTTTTCCCACCTTTTCCCTGCACACTGAGTAGCTAGGTGGTATTACACACACCAAACATAGAACTTTACTCTCAATATCTGAAATAGGAAGCCCCACAGAAGTGTTGTTCTTTTCTGCTGGACACTTCTGTTCTGCTCCAAAGTGTTACCATAAATCTGGGTCATGTGGTAGATGTTTCTCTTGAGCTTTATGGCGTTTGCATGCAGTGGACCATATTGTTTAGGATAGGTCTGATGTTAAGCAGTTGCCCAGGATGAGCAGAAGCTGACAAAGCCAGCCTTCCTGACTGCTGTCGTTCCTGGGTGTGCAGAGCTCTCGTAGCTGCCTGTTGCAGCTCCAGCTGTGTGGGGATGGCAGCACAGGCTGCTCCTTGGCAGTGATTGCTGGGGCGGTGCGTTTGTGTGCAGGACTGGATCCCTGGAGCAGCAGGACCCTGAGCGTCGATTCCAGGCTTCCTCTTTGCTCGCAGTATTTGTTGATGACATGCAGCAGGCATAGAGCTGTGGTCACACTGGGTTGAGGGCAGGGGGTTGCTTCTAGTTCAGTCAACAGATAAAACAGCTTTATGAAGAACCTCTTTCTTTAAAATGGGGTTTTGGACAACTGAAAAAATAGACTTGATGAAAGAACATTCAAAGAGATATGAGGGAATAAGCAGAAACGATACCTATGATTTTTCTGTAGAACACAACTGTTTTTGTAAGGCAGGGTTTAAGTCTGTTCTTTGATAAAACTGTAACACAGCTTCTCAAAAGTAAGTGATGCTTCTTTTATGTCCTGCAGGAGAAAAACCTTTCAGCTGCAGCTGGGATGGCTGTGACAAGAAGTTTGCCCGCTCAGATGAACTGTCACGCCACCGTAGAACTCACACAGGAGAGAAGAAGTTTGCTTGTCCTGTGTGTGAGCGTCGCTTCATGCGCAGCGATCACTTGACAAAGCACACCCGCCGCCATATGACCACAAAGAAGATCCCCAGCTGGCAGACAGAGGTTGGGAAACTCAACAGAATTGCCACAGCAGAGAAACCGAAAAACAGCAGTGCTCTCAGTATGCTCATCCCCATGCCATCGTCTGTCTGTCAGGGCTAGTGAGGGAAAGCTCCTCTAAAAACCTTCTGAAAATCAGGAAGAGCTCTGGCTACAACAGAACTGACAATGGCTTTTTCCCCCGTGTTTGTGTATACTTTAGTTTCCTTTAGGTCCTCTGTTAATAATGCCATGTGAAAAACCTATCATATCTTGCCTTGTCCCTTCCCTATTTGTTTTTTCAATACTTGGGCAAATGCAATCACCAGCACTTCAGGAAAGCAGAACTCTTTGGAAATTATTTTGGCAATAGGTTAAAAAAGTCACTTTTAATGCTTGCTGTTAATATTCTGATGGACAGTAAAACAGGGTGATTTTTAAATTTTATACTAGTATTTTCTATACCAAATATATTTTGTATTTATTCATTTTGGTCTTGTTACGCAGGCAAATTACTTGACCTGCATTAGTAGGGGTGTGCAGGATGAGACCCAGAGTTTTGGAAGCTCCTTTTCAGTAAACCTAAATAATTGCATTCAGTGCATTTTGTAAGCATATAATATTTGATAACTCTTAGTAGTTGGGGTTTTCACACTTGCAGATCCTGACCTTGCAACGGGCTGGTGCTGTTACACCTTCCTTATGCAGGTGACATTGGGGGGTTTGAGATCAAAGTGTGCCGTCATTTTTAAAACAACTCAAACCAGAATGACGTTCTTTCAGAAAAGAAGTGTTAAAATCCTCAACATTTTGTAAGTTCATACCCTTTGCAAGTGGAAGCTGTTGTGATTTTTGGTAGAAGTTTGGCATACTGGGCATTCCTGAGTCCACACTCCACTGGAGCAAAATTTGGAGGATCCAGATTGCTCTGATGGAGGTAGAAGCACAAACACTGGTTAGAAGCTTTGACACTAAAAATTATGCTTTACTTTCAGTCTTACTAAACCAGCATATCAAAATCTACAGAAAAATGCAAAAAGGGCAAGGGTCTCTATATTTTTTTTGAGTACAGGAGAAATAGAGAATTAAGGGTTTATTTTATGTATCGTGGATGCTTGTGCACCTTATAGGAAATTGTTCAAGGCTTTCATTTACCTGTATCAAAGCACCAGAGGAAGTACTAATCATGTCTAGACTTAAGAAATAGCCACCATGTCAACTCGATGATGCTCTTCATGTGGCCTTATACTTCTCCACAGTACTTTGTATAAAATCACCCTTTTCTATTAAATGAGATACTCTCCCTGTTGAATGGATTTTCTTTTACACCAAGTGTAAATATGGCTAAGAAGTGAACTCACTGGCTGCAGGAGTGCTGTGTTGTAATGGCATGGTATGAGTAATAAAACGAGATGCCCGGAGCACAACTGGACTGCTCTGTTTCCGTGGTGCGGAAGGATGTGCGTACGTATTGTAGCAGAGCTGACAGTAGAGCTGTTGTGCTGTGGAGCACCAGGTGGTGTTGTGCTGGAAGACAGCTCGCCTGCCAAATGAAATGGTTCTGTGCTGTTTATTCCCTCTGGACTCTTCTCCCTTCAGCCACTCTTATACCAAAGCTTAGTCGAGCACTGAGGACTATTTTCTCTGGATATGTAAAATGTGAGTAACTCGGAATACGCTATCGCTTGCACTGCTGTGTTATTCTAAAAAACTGGTCTTGCTTCTTGGTGTGGGCAAAGCACGGTTCTCATCTGTGTGAGGAAGACCTGCTGATCTCAGCTAGTGCTCCCTGAAATCGGCAGAGACCTGCTTCAGTGGAAAGCAGACTGTGTCATTGTTTTTCACATTTAAGCCTATAGTTATAAATAACGGTAACAAGTTTTCAAACTGCACTAAATTGGAGTATTGTGCTAAGTGTACTGAAGTTTTTGTGCCTGACCTTTGAAATGTCCATACCCCGTTAGCTCAAAACCCGCTGTGCCCCCCCATCCTCAGCGTACGTGCTGCTGAGCGTGCCCGCGCACGCAGAGCTCGCGTTGTGCTCTGCGGAGGGCTTGGCTAGATTCCCCTTCCTGGTAAAGGGGGTGCTTGTGGTGTTGCTGTTCTCTGTCGATACCCAGTTTTCCAAATTCGTGTGGTGAACAAAGAGACATTGCTGCTGCTTTTTTTTTTTTTTCTCAGAAATCCCTTGTAACAAGCAGTTTGACTTTTGGATGCTATTTTAGCATGCTTTTAACCAGGGGAAGACTGTCCTGTCTCAGTCCAGTAGCCAGTTTAGTATTTCTTTTTTTTTTTTCCCAGACTAATCATTTATGGTGTTCACCTGAGCAAGACAGTTTGGAAACTTGTGTCACAATTTAGTAAATTGTCATGTTAGTTTATTGTGTAACAGGAGGGAAATGATGGACTGGAGAAACCTGAAATTTTAAAAAGTGTGTCCTGCATGTGTGTCACAATGTGGAAAAGTGACGGCTCCCTCTTTGTTGGGTTTACCTGGCCTGCGATTCCTGCAAGGTGTGTGCTGCTTCTCACCGCCCGCGTCCGGGCCGTGCGGCTCTCGCTCCTGCGGATGTGCATGACCCCTGAGCCTGGCTGCCTCTGCGCTTTCTGTTCCTCCTTGCTGCCGGAGGGTTCGTGAGGGATGAAGCATGACTGGGTAGCTGCTCTCTTTGCACTTTACTGCCTGAACGCTATTGTTCAGTCTTTTATTTTAAATAAATGGAATCACATTTTTGTACCTGTTTTTAACTTTTATGAAATAAAAAGTATGTAATGTGACTGGTTTTAAATCGTAAAAAAATGTGAATTTTCAGTTTTCGCATTTTCCATCCCAGAACTACGTAAATCCATCTGGATTAGCTTCTATATCTAGGCCAGTGGAAGACTTTGGGGCTTGCTAGTTCATTTAACCTGTAAAGGCAGAACTTTTTGGATTCTGTTGTAAATTGACCAGCACTTGTACATTTATAATTTTACACAATGCTTCTTGTGCATTTGCTGGAACGCATACACCGCTGCTGGGGACTGGGGTTTTTGCATGCTGTCTGACAGCAAGAGTCTCTTCTGCGCATGGCCTCCAGGAGCTGTCACAAAAGCTGATGGCCTGGGTGCTACTCTGTCAGCGCTGCAAGCTGTGCATGGCACAAATGCTGGAAATAAGAAATGAGCATCTGACTCAAAAGTTGGCTGCATTAGCCCTAGTTCTTCCCGCCCCCACACGCCTGCACTCTGGTGGGCAACTGGCCCTGGCAGACTGGTTGTCACCTCCAGGTCTCAGCTGAGAAAGAGGTGACCAGCCACCGCAACGACAGCAGCAGCTACTTTGAATTTTAAAGCATCTCTGGTGTTTCTTTCCCTCTGACCAGATCCCAGCTTGCGGCAATGTTTATTTCTAGCAGGGTCACGTTTTAGTGGAAGAGGAGGGGAGGAGAGGGTGTAAGACAGCAGCTTTCTGTCACAGCCATTCACTGCAGGGTGACTCAGTCTCTGCAGTCAGAGCCCTTGGAGAGCAAACTGGGAGCAGTGACTCAAGGCTTTGTCTGTGGAAGAGCACATGGTTCTTCCACAGATGAAAAGAGAAGATCCTGGGGATGGCCCTGCTTCCCCCTCAGGAGAACAACTGATTTAACAACTGAACAACTGATTTAACAACTGATTTAACAACTGAATCAGTTAAACAACTGATTTACTGCGGGATCTGTGTTCTGGCAGAGCAGCACAAACCTTCAGCCCCTGGGCTCTGTAGGGCTGCAGAATGCCCCTGTCTCCCAGGGGAAGACGTCCTACCTGTCCCTACTGAGCATCGAATCATGTCCTAAACAATACCTGCAATTTTTTTGCTGATTTTTCGCTTGTCTCCCTCACTTTGCTTACGTGAAACACAACAATTGATTTCAGAGTTCTGTGCTCATCTTTCTGCTTTTTCGCAGAACTAAGCTGTGGTCTGAGCTGTTATGTGGTGCCAGGAGGTGCAGTCAGCGCACGTTCTGATGGGGCCAGAGTCTGGAACAGCTTCATCTTGTGAGAGAAAACAGCTCACATGTGAGGAAGCTTTCCCAGCTGACACAGGCATTGTGCGGGCAAAAGTCCGTCTATCTTGTAGCCATTCTAAATCCATGAAAACAAATAATTTTCTAAAGAAAAATGCATGCGCACTCGAACGTGTCCATGGGTTTAATGCTACACTTTGCAGTTAGACCGGCATTGCTTTCCTGCCTATGTTTATACGGCCAAACCTCCGGCTCCAGCCTCGTCTGGCTCACAAACCGCTGAGCACCGATCTGCTTGTGGTGAGGATACTGAGGTGTGAACTTGTTCTGAAGCTGCAGTGCTGGGTGGGCAGAGGTGGCCCGTGCTGCCAGGAGGTTGCATGCTCGATGTGCTCCTCTGGCTTAGGCTACAGCTCTAGCTAACTTTCCAATTCCAGCTGTGCTCAGCATCCTGTGAAGGACGAAGGTGGCACATCATCTGCTGTCTCTTATGAGCCAGCTCCTGTCTCTGGGTTGCATCTGGCTTGAGTTTATCTGCTGGGATAAATCTTCTAACTAGTTTCGAAGTATAATCTGTGAGCTCATCTGCCTGGTTACCTTGCATTTGTGTCTGGCAAGGCAGCTTGAGGCAGGTAGGCTACGGCCATGGAAAGGCAAACTTCTTCCATGTGTGCAGAAAGAGGAAATAATGACTCAAACTCCAGCAACCTACAGGCTAGGGAAATGGTGAGAGTGTTCTGAGGGAGCTGCAGAGCCTCAGCCACGTGTGCTGGCAGTCCATGCAGTCCATGGGATTGCCTTCCCTGCAGAGAGTGTGTTAGCACTGAGGCATTTTCTTTCCAGATTGCTTTCATCCGCTGTCTAATGCAGCCTTCCTCATTTTCTGCTTCAGTCCTTGAGTGTAAGAGGAGAGAATTGGGTGACATTTACATCCTGATGTGTGCAGAAGGCCATGGGCACATCTTACACATGCAGAAAACTTGAGGAGGCTGGAGCATGCCCTTCCCTGGGAGAATCTTTCCTAGATGGGATGAATACTTGAGGCTTAATTTGCTCCCTTGTGGAGTCCCTCAAGTTCAGAGCGATTTCTCTTCTCTTGGTTATCATTGTCCAGATAACCCCCTGTCACCCTATGCAAATAATTGCCACGTCCTGTGTTCAGAGCAGGGGGAAAAAACCCCACCCTGTGGATGAAGCCTGTGCCGGCAGCTGGTGCTCCAGCTGCTCCGCCTGCTGTGGTGGGGGCTCCAACTCCAGGGCTGCCCCTCATCCAGGGCAGTGACTCCATTTCAGCTCCTGGCGTGTGCGTGCATGAATAGTTTGGCTGAAGGCCTAATGGTGTTTGATCCTCAGAGGAAGGAGGGTGGAGAAAAGCATTACTGGAGTGATGAGAGTGCCACCCTCCTTTCTCCTCTAATATTGTGAAGGTGAGTAGATGACAGCAGGGCAGTGGACATGATGCAACAGGGACTGTTCGCTGCCTTACTCCCAGAGGTCTTGGCAACGGGATGCTGGCAGATACACACATACCGGGGCCGACCCCACATACGCTGGGTAAAATGACCAGCATTCAGGGTCCCAGAGGTGGAGGTGGACTATGAAGACCTCCTGTCCAGAGGAGCAATGCTTATGGTGACTGGCTGCTCGTCATCATTCTTTCCGGCTGTCTCACCCAAGCACGGATCAAGTCACAGCTTTGTTTTCCCCACTCAAGTCTACCTACAGCTCCCGGCTGAATTCTTGAAGCTTGCAGATCTCACTGGATGGCTACATGCCAGGTAAAAGACAACTTTCTGGTCTGTTTTTTAGTTGCTCTTTGGGAAAGAGTTCTGCCCATTTTCTGAGCTGAGAAGGCAGAGCTCTGCAAAAAGAAGTGTCCATTGCAGTGCTGCCAGAAAGAAAAGCATCTGCAAAGAAAGGGGGACAAAAAGGATTCAAAGCATTTGTTTGCAAATGAAAAACTCAGATTTGAGTGAAATTGAGAGTCTCCGTAAGTGTGCAAACTGTTTCTGTAGTTCCAAGTTCACTGGGTTTGTTTTTCAAGATCTTGGGTTGAGTAATTCAAAGAATATGGCATTAATGCTTTCACAACCAGAATGTGTCAGCTGGCATCTTCTTGTATGGCCAGGTAAGAAGCCTCCTGACCTCATGGAAGTCACTAAGCTCAGAAGTTGTGATATCTTTTCATGCACTCAAGAGTAATTTTTCGTGATTAGCTGAAAAAATGAGCCCCTTCAATCCTCTCAAAAACTGTGGTTTTGCTTGACTTAAAAAAAAAATATAGTAATAACACATATGGTTGTGAGTGATTTCTGTGGTGGCTACGGTCAGAGTACGCACCGTCTCACAGCACAGAGAAAGCCTGTGAGACCACGGCACAGTTTGAGACCCCTCACTGCATCCCAAAACATCTTTTCCCACCTTTTCCATGGTGCAGCGACTGTCCCAGCTGCATCAGACCCTTCTGGACTTTCCTGTGTTCCTGCAGCTCCTCCTTTTCTCTCAGTGGTACTAAAAAGCTTACCAGTGAAACCCACTGCACCTTAATTCTGGGTGCAGAAATGTCCTCCCTTGGCTATCTGATGAGCTGATTTTGTGAAGAAGCTTAGTGGTTGGCTGTGTTAGGTCAAGAGAGATTTGTTGCAACCTAACAAAAATATGTTCGTTTTGGATTTTTTTTTTTTCTAATGGTCACTTTCTGCCAAATTTTTAAAACTTAGGCTTTCCTTTCAGAGAGCCTGAAGTTGTAGAGGCTTGGTGTACCTGTGCCAGTCATCAAATGCAGCCTCAGAGTGAGGTCCTGGCCAAAAGAATGAAATCTGAATTAGAGGGAAATCTAAAACAGCGATTAAAGCAAGACAGGGTATGGAGTGCCATGGTCACCTATGGTGCTGGTGTCAGCAGGTCTCCTGTGTTTTTCCTGCTCTCCATAGGCACATTCTGCTCACCCCAGGAGGTTTTTGAAAGCTGCTGAAAACTAATACGAGCTCTGTGAGCTCTGTCCACTGACACTTGACATGCTGCAGAGAAATGTACTCCTGACACAGCCCAGCAGCATCAGTAGGCCTAGAAACAACTGTTCCTGCCAAAAACCAAAGCGCTGTCCTTCAAAAGGGATTTTTTTTCAGACGGGTTGGAGCGCCCTTGCTCCAGAGGGCCCACCCGATTGCCCCAGGCTACGCAGGGACTTCCGCTCTCCACTCCCGCTGCTTCTGGGCCACTGAGGTATCCAGGTGCCCCAGCCGGTGTGCCGGGAGCTGCTGCCTCCAAGCTCACGTCGCTTTGCCGGAGATCAGGAGATCAGCTCCCCTTCTGCTGCCCAGCGCTGCCTGAGCCCTGGGGCAGGGCGGTGGCCTCACTGGGGCTGTGGTAGGGAAGACAGCCCGAGCATGAGCACGTTCTAGGGGCCTGACCTAGTGTCTGATCTGGCACCCCTCTCGCCATCCTACAAGGATGCATTCTGCTTAATCTCAGCAGGTACCGTGAGACATTCACCATATAAGCCAGAGAGCCTTTTCCAAAACAGCGTTTGATGCCTTTACTGGGGGCTACGTAGAGTACAGATGCGTTTATTTCTGTTTCACAGAGTCCAGGAATTACAAAGTTAAAATGCATCATCTTAAAGTGTGTCCTGCTGTTTCCTCTTGCATTTACGCAGCCTATGTGAAGATTTCATCTGATGTGTTTTATGCTTCAGCTGAAGACAGAAATAAGGTATTTTTCTACTCCTGATAATAAGCAGCTACTCATAATACATTAAGATGCAGGTAAAATAAAGAAAGAAACCCTAAAATACCAGGCTTCCCTGTCAGGGAGCACTGAAAATATAAGTTTTTTTTTGGAGACTCAGCTTTCTATTTTGCTCTGCAGTCTGTGAATAGCAACATACTGATTTTTCTGCTAGATTACCTCTACAAGAAATAACCGAGAAGGCCAGGACTGACAATTCTGAGAGCTGATTGCAAAGAGCTGCTCTGCAGTAGCGTGCAAGTCCCTCTCCAGACGGGTGACCGCTGGCTGCAGCCCCGGGGACGTGCTTCCTGCTTTCCCTGGAGGACCCACGCCAAGGAGCCCCAGGTACCACACTGCTGCTGGGATCCCACCCCAAAGGGATTGTGCAAATCCTGTGATGGCTCTCTGATGGCTCCCAGGAGCCTTGTTTGCTTAAAGGGTGGGAGTTCAACTCTGGGGCGATGCTGCTTGTGTACTGGTTGGTGGGCTCATTCCCCTTTTCATCTTGCATCCCATGGGGGGACAGGATCATGTTCGAAGAGACAGTGACAAACTCAGACCTGGATCAGAGGCTTGCACAGCACGAGGAGTGAATTTGGCCTGTTCTAAGTGTCAGGAACATGAATTTCATGTAACGCCCCTTTAAGTGAGATCTGAATCAAATTATTTTACTGTATTTTTTTCCTTGCTAAGAAAAAGCAAGATCTTCCTTCAAAGCACCATGTCTCAACTCTTCTATTCTAGTATGGCTCTTCAATTCTAGCACAACTTCATTTTAAAATTCCATTTAGAAATGAGCGTCTAATTATAGATTTGGAAGATGAATTGGTCCCTCTCCCAGTGGCACCGGTCAGGAGTCAGCAGTTGGTGAGGATCTTCATGCTGTCACTCAGAGCTGCCCAGGAGGGCTTTCTCCTCCGTGCTGCACAAACACCCACACCGCTTCCCACGCTTCGCCTCCCTCCAGCACCCACCTCTGCCACCCCGTCTCACTGTGCAAAGGGTTATTTTGTCAGCAGCAGTTCTGCTCCAGCTGGGCTTCCAGGAACGTGCGTGAAGTTCTTGTGGCGTGGGGCTGGGTTCAGCGGCCGTACTCCCGCTCGATGCTCGCCATGAGCTCCTCCTCCGAGTAATCGTATGAGATTGTAGACTGCCCCGCTGGCTTCTTGCTGTCCTTTTGTGGGCACCTGCCGGGGAAGGGAACGGGTTATTGGTGTCATGAGAGAGAAACAAGCTCTGAAGGCACAAGATGACCGTTACTCCATTCTTTTGTGAATGGAAAGATCGAGCTGCATGTGGCTTGCTGAGACACAGATACTCTGTCACGTCTAGTTCCCATACCCCACATGTACATCGCTTGCTGACATTTGCTATCACTTGGCATCTATTTTAGTCTGTGAGTTCATTACGGTACAGTCTTTACAATGCTCCAGATCAAATTCCCAGAATCTTTTGGTGAGTTAGATTCAAGACCCAGCTAAAGCACTGCATAACCTTTACACTAGTTACTAGCTTTAAACTTTTATGCAGAAAGGGATTTTTTGTTTGTACCTGTAAGTGATGTGCTTTTCAAACAAAACATGAACTCTGCTCCCTCAACCTGCTCTTGTGGCTTTTATTTAATTTTACATCAGCGCAACTCTCGTACAAGTGAGACCTCATGCACAATTCAAAGTGGACTGATGTGGGTTTTATTGGTATTATCAGATGTGGTATATTTTGGGTACAATGGAAATCTGCCCCTACCCTACACGATGGAGAACAATGAAAAGCCTTCCGCAAGCTTTGACCCTGTGTCTCGTGCTACCGGACAGGTCTACTTGACCTTGCCCTTCAGGACCCAAGAGAGGACACAGCAACTGTGAAGTGAGTGCTCCCCCTTGACCTTGTTGAGAACAGGGAGGTAATGAAGCTGGGCATCGGGCTTGTCATCTCTGGAAGCTGGAGCACATGGCTCCATGAAATGTGGCAATGGTGAGGTGCAGAGCTAAGAGGAGTCTTGAGCTGGTAAATCCAAACTGTAAAGCGCTCTGCCATGCTCTGTCACCTGAGACCGGTGGGTTTCCTTCATGACCCTCCACTGGTAAAGAACAAATAAGCAAGAAAGCAATGGTTTTGTATGGCGGTTAGCTGCTTGCCGAAGAAGAGAGAATTCAATATCCAGTAGCATGGCTCTAACTCTGTCCCTGACTCATTAGGTAGCCATTTCCTAAGGATGAGTTCTCTCTCATCCTTGCTCTTGCAGCTCAGATGAATTTGGTCATCAGCACCCTACAGTGAAAAAGCTGAGGACCTGTTTATTAGACGAAATCACACGAGCTGTCCCAATGCAGGTAAGCAAATGTAGAATCAGAATTGAAGAAAAGAGCCTTTCCAGGGAAACTTTTTCATACGAGGAGGTGGTTTCACAAACCCTCAGCTGTCTTTGACAGCTAGGACCTGCTCTCCTTGGGTGAGGGAGCATTCACAGTGCTCCTCAAACAGGCATCAGCCAGTGTCCTACCACGGTCGCTGCGAAGCAAACAGCATCAGAGCAGCCGCAGCTCTGCTGGTATCTGCCCAGGTCAGAGAGGCTCCTGCCCCGTCCAGCAGCTCTGACCTGGCTCTGTTACCCCTGCGGGTCACAAATAGTTTGGTGTTTTTCCTGGAGCCACCCGATGACCCGCTGGCGTGGCAGCTGGGTCGTGTGGGTGTCCTACGCTTATTTACACTGCACCATGCCCTTGATGGCAAATCCAGTGGCAGCAAGTAGGATTTTGCAAGACTCTTCTGTTTATTCCTTTTATTCACTTTCCTCCCTCTGATGAGCTGTGAGCAACCCAGTTTTCACCACACTAAATGAGAGCTGGGGAGAAAGCTAAAAGTCCAAGGGCTCAAACCGTACACCAGCAGCTACAGAGCAAATTCCTTGTAAGAATCAGGAAAAGGGCGTGTAGAAATTTGACTTAAACACACATCTTATTGATTTAAACTCTGTACTGTGACAATCCTTAAACTAATTTTAAATTACGTGATGAACTGGAGTCAGAGCTCTTGGCAGCTTGCTTGGGAGCCCACAGAAGAGTCATTGTTTCTCGTAGCGGTTACATAATTTCCCACTGTTAATTATTCTTGATGCTTTGGCTTGCATGGTGACCTCCAAGCATGGGAGAAAATTGACAGGTAAAATTTGAACTCATTGAAACACAGATGTGCTTTTAAAAAGACAAAAACCCCATTTACCATGCACATTCTAGAGTTAACAGGAACAGACAGGGCTCTTTTCATTCCACGAGCAAAAGAAAATCGACTTGCTACACATGTTCTCTTTCTATTGTTGTGGTGCAGTTCTATACCATTTAATACGGAAAACTAGAAATAGATTAAAAAATGAGAGGTTCCATCTGGATAAAATCAGAAACTTCTCCACCCTGAGGACAGCAAGCAGAGGAACAGGCTGTTGCTGTGTAGGCTTCATCCTTGGAGGTTTCCAAGACTTGATGGGACAAAGCCTTGATAAGCCTGGCCTGATCCATCTCGGAGCAGGGAACGGGACTAGAGATCTCCTGAGGCTCTCCCAACCTGCACCTTGGTCTCAGAGGGGCAGCTCCATGGCCAGCCGTTTCTGCTGGGCCTGGGATTACGGGAGAGGCTGTGTCAGGGAAACCCCGAGTGCAGGATGTGGGCAGGACGGGAGCTGGTGGAACACAAACCCGCTCCTGTGCTCCTCCAGCAGGAGAGGAGGCCCCTTGCTGCTGCTCCGGTTGACACGCTGCAGAACAGAGCTTGCAATCACGTTAAACCCAGCTGAGGGCTGTTAGATTTTCCGATTCAGAAAAATAACGGGCTAGTACATTGAGGGGAAATTTTTTCAAACTCCAGCTGTTCTGTGGGAAGAGAAAAACCTGTAAAGGAGCAACGGTGAGAGAGAAAGAGCTAGCTGAAAAGCATTCGAGAGGAGAATTTGCAGCACGGTAGGACAGCAAAGAAAAATAAACAATGCAGCCCCATCAAGATTACTGTGCAGACTTCTGGGTATCTCATTACTAAAGTTATTAACAGCTTGGAAGAAGTTTAGAAAGGAGCAACAAAAGTGACTTAAGAGGCTACAGCAAAGTAATTTAGGAAAGGGGAAAGCAAGAAATGTGCTCGATTTCAGCTAAAAGCCTCTCTGTGTCTAAAGATTATTAAGGGAATGAGGAATTTATTTTTTCTAATAGCAAGAAAATGAACTATACAATGAGGAGAAGGAAATGCAAAGGGCATAATAGTCCAAAAGCGAGCAAGAGCACCTTGAGCAAGATGTTGGGCATGGCATGCCAACCTACTCAGTGGTGGGGATGGCTGGCAGTGCTGTGAACCGGGTGTCAAGCAGCTGCAGCGGGAGAGACCTGCCTGCAGGCTCTGGTGACAATGTCCCGGATGGGTGGCCAGGGTGATAACCTCCTAGGTAGAAACCTGAGTTAAGTGGCTGAAAATTCGGTTGGGGTGAACCTAGGCCGTCGTTTGTTATTGTTTTGCTGAGGATGGGAAAGTCCAGGGTTAATCATTAAAACGCTTTCTGCAAGACCTTGCAGCTGAAAGATGGGTCAAAACAACACCCCGGTGACTCTGCCAGGGACGCGAGCCTTGGCAGCAGTTATAAGACCATTACAGCGTTCCTGGGCTGTGTCCGTGCACTGCCAGATGCTAGAGAGTGGTTCACAAAAGAGTTGCAGGGGGAATGAGAGGCAACACAGCACCATCAGGAACACATCCAGCTGTGTTCCCATGCACATTGAAGGTATATTTACTAGGGCCTGTTACAGATGCTTACATGGTGTCACACAGGAATATGTGCAGTACAGGAGATGCTCACCTGCAGCATCTATCTTGCATGACTGCTCTCTTGGCAGATAGTATCATATCTCCATGTCTAGTTTTGGTTTGTTTGTTGGTTTTTTTTCCCCCCAGTTGACATTTATTTCTTCTTTAATTGGCTTTATGGGATTTTCTTCAGTCAGCAAATCTACCAAGACAAGGCTAATTTTCCTCCTTGTAACGTGAGTGCTTGTTTAGAATAATTCTAGCCACAGAAACATAAATGATGAGACAACTACGCATATTAAACACTGTTTCTGGGGCTTGGTTTGATGTGATTTCTTCAAACTGCAGTTTCGCTGGGTGCTGGACCATTTCCAAAAAACTGTTTGCATGCAGCTCTTGCCAGCAGAAATTGCAGCCCTGCTTATCACGGGCTGTACAGGCACTTCACACGTGAGCTGTACTATGGGGCTCTGCAGCGGGTATAGAGTAAATAATATCTAAATGAAAATAAAATCCTGATCCACCATCCCAGATCAGGAACCAATTTCTGCCATCTCAAGTCTCTGCTTTGCGTGTCGAAGATGGAGGGAGAAGGAAAGCCCTGGCAGGGGGTGAGGGGCTGGGGAGCTCAGTGGGGGTGTCTGTGCACCCCCAGAGGAGCTGCTCAGCGGCCACCCCAGCCCAAAGCCCAGTGAGGAGGCTGGAGAGCCCAAGAGAAGCCACAGTCGCTCCTACGAGCCTCGCTGTCAGGAGAGCCGGGACAGGCACGTTTTCTGAGCGCTCCCGAAACCAGCAGGCTCGCCAGGAGAGCTCCCTGCCAGCGGGGCGGGAGGGAGGATGAGGCTGGTCCTTGGGCTCCCCTGTCACATCCCCCAGCGCAGCTCATGGCGAGCAGGTCACACAAGGGTCAGGACCTGCAGACCAGTCTGCTCTCGAGTGCTGCAGGAGCAGAGGAGCTGGATGACAGTCAGAGCCTAACACTGACGAGAGTTGCTCTTTAGCACAAGGAAACGATGGTATAAAATGTTTTTTTCAAGCCTTTTTATTTCATCCGGGTTTCTTTAACATGTGTGTCAAATTGTTCCCATTTTTCTGGGGCCCCCAGTTTAAGAAGGACAAGGAATTACTGGAGGGAGTCCAGCAGAGAGCTACAAAATGACTAGGGGTCTGGAGCATCTTTCTTATGAGGAACGACTGAGAGAGCTGGGTCTGTTCAGCCTGGAGAAGACAAGGCTGAGAGAGGATCTTATCAATGTTTATAAATACCTCAAGGGTGGGTGTCAAGAGGATGGACCAGACTCTTTTCAGTGGTGCCCAACAATAGGATGAGAGGCAACAGGCACAGACTGAGCACAGGAGGTTCCATCTGAATATGAGGAAAAACTTCTCTGAGGGTGCCAGAGCCCTGGAACAGGCTGCCCAGAAAGTTTGTGGAGTCTCTTTCTCTGGAGATATTCAAAACTCGCCTGGATGCGATCCTGTGCGATCTGCTCTGGGTGACCCTGCCTCAGCAGGTGGGTTGCACTAGGTGATCTCCAGAGGCCCCTTCCAACCCCAACCATTCTGTGATGCTGTGCTCTTGGTGCAGGCAGACTTGGAAACACAGTCTGCTCGGTAGAGTTTGCTTCTGGAAGATTTCAGATTTCTTTTGTTTGGTACCCAGTGCAGTAGGTCCCAAACATTTCCCTGTCCCTGAAGGACACTCATGTGTCTAACTGGTGTATCATTGGAGTGTCTCAGGGGTTTTTTCTTATGATTCCTGCAGAGCAAAGAGACGTTATTCTCCTTCTCTACATGGTGCAGAGCCCACAAATGACCTGTGGGTGAACCACTGTCTGAGCTACTCACTGGAGTAATCTTCACCAGCTTTTTACAAGCTCCCTCAAGGTGCTTCTCTGACGTGTAGACATCCTGAATTCTGCATTGCTCATGATCAGGAACAAATCTCTATACTGTACTTGAGCTGGAGCCTGGATCTTTTCAGGCAGCACAGCTCCTAGATTTTTTTTAAGTTGGCAAATAGGTAGAGGATAGACTATTTAGGGCTATAAACCATTTGACATCATTCCTGCCTGCTTCTTGCACACTGGGAGGCATGCAGGAATAGCTCTCCCTTTATGGTCCCTTCTTTCCAGCTGCCTTCTCCCCCTGAAGACATAACAAAAGCAGGGAGTACTCACTGATGGTTGTTGTTGGTGTTCTCTGGGCCTGGTGAGCTGGCTAACAAAGCCTGGGAAAAAAAAGAAAATTAATATATTTCAGTTACAACACCTTAAAGTTGCGGGAGGTGATTCTGCCCTTCTACTCTGCTCTGGTGAGACCCCACCTGCAGTCCTGCATCCAGCTCTGGAGCCCTCAGCACAGGAAAGACATGGACCTGTTGGAGAGGGGCCCGAGGAGAGACATGAAGGTGATGAGAGGGCTGGAACAGCTCTGCTGTGAGGACAGACTGAGAGAGTTGGGGTTGTTCTGGCTGGAGAAGACAAGGCTCTGGGGAGACCTTATTGTGGCCTTTCAGTACTTAAAAGGGGCCTATAAGAAAGATGGGGACAGACTGTTTATCAGGGCCTGTAGTGACAGGACAAGGGACAACGTTTTTTGACTGAAATAGAGTAGGTTTAGATTGGACAAAAGGAAGAATTTCTTTACTATAAGGGTGGTGAGGCACTGGAACAGGCTGCCCAGAGAAGCTGTGCATGCCCCATCCCTGGAAGTGTTCAAAGTTGGGTTGGATGGGGCTTTGAGCAACCTGGTCTAGTGGAAGATGTCCATGCCCATGGCAGGGGGTTGGACTGGATGAACTTCAAAGGTCCCTGCCAACCCAAACCATTATTTATTTCTATGAAACCCATCTCTGTGTATACTGGGTTGTTCCTGCTCTGGTTTAAACCCCCAAACAACCTCTGTGGAGACAATACAGGTACAGGGGAGTCCCCTTTACAAACCACCATTCTGCTAGCTCTGTTTCAGCTTTCAGGGCAGCTGGGTGGCTGCAGGCTACAGAATAAAAATCGCTGAATGTTAATTCATTAAACCTCCCAGATTTCCCATGAATACGCACTGCTCCGCCGGCTGACAAGTAGCAGTACGAAAATACCTGCTAAGGAAGGAAGTTATGGCAACATGGACCAAATTCTTTTCACAAAGCGTTTTCCCTGAAATGATCCATCTGAAGTGAAACATCCACCTTCCCTGTGCTGGCAGCCCACAGGTTTCCAATGGGGCACCAGGGGGGCAACCAAATCCAAATCTAATGGCATTTAAAATGGCAAGATGATGGGACATGTGTCTGTCTGAGCCTTCAGCTGGACCAATAATAAAATGTCCCCTGCAGACAGATGCTACGGAGAAGAATATAACTTCCATCTTTTTCTATTTCTTCACCGTATTCTCACAGGGAAAGGAAGGGGTACAGGGACAATGGCTGTAGCTTTGCACAAACCTAGAGCCATTTTGGCTTGCCACTGTTTTTTCTGAGCTGCATTCCTAAAGCTGGTGGGCCTCCTTCATACAAGTAATCCTGAATCTCATGATGACTCTAACAGATGTTAAACAGGTAGGACACAGAACCAAAGCAAGAACTTGGCTTCCAGAAAACAGAAATGAAAAGTTGTTCCATCAATGTGGAAAAGAGGAAAAGATTTTTCTGTACAAGATGGCAGAGAAGCAAAAGAACCAGGGAGTGGTGTGGAAAAGCTTGCAGTTCAAAGCCATCGCCTGTATGTCTGCTGTGCAGTGTTTCTGCTGTGCAGTGTTTCTGCAGTGCTGGAAGGGATCAAGTAATTCCTCAGTAAGACCATGTATCTGCTCTTGAAATAGCTCAAACCTGTGCTGCCTCACAGGACTGGTGCGGGTAAGCGTGGGATCTATGGAGGGAAGGTACCATTCTATAAGCAGTGCCGGTACAGCAATGATGGCTTTAGGCACAGTTTTGCTCTGATTTAAATCAGTTGATATTGGTCAGGCTTGTATATGTTGTCTGCTGGCTGGAAATGTCCGCCTGTGTGTCTGTCGTTATTGCACGGCACACGGTTTTAATCTGAGAGGAGACGTTTTCACCACACTCCTTCCTTAGCTGCTTCTCATGTCGATGGACAGGAACTGAGGTTTAAACACAGAGGTCTCAGACACCGCTTGGCAAAGAGCTGCTTGTCAGCAAATGTTCGGCTCTTCCAAGCTTCTTGGGTGGGCTTTGTGCTGCCATGGTCACCTTTGGCTCCCACGCTTGCGCAGGTGAGGGGGCTGCAGCAAAGACACCTCTCTGATGGGACTGGGTCAGCTCCTCCTGGCGAGCCCTAAGTGGCTTCCAGTTCTGGAGCTGCGAAAGGTGCCTGCAATCCACCGTCCATGTTTGCTTAAAACTACCAACTCGGTCTCTATGAAAAACTCGTAACATATTCTGACACCCATCGGAAGTCACTCCACTTCCTTTCAGAAGAGCCGCTGCTCTTTGGTAACACTTTATTATCTCTGGAAGAGCCTGTACTGCTTTTGGAAACAGCTCCCGAGTCCAAGCAGAGACAAGGTGTATGGGGTTTGCACGGCAAAGTTCTGGCAGTGGGGGATGTACAGGTGTGGCTTCTGCGGGAAGCTGCCAGAAGCTTCCCCCATGTCTGACAGAGCCAATGCCACCTGGCTCCAGCACGGACCTGCCGCTGGCCAAGGCCGAGCCCATCAGCAATGGTGGTGACACCTCTGGGACAATACAGGTAAAAAGCGGAAAAAAAACCATGCAACTGCATCTGGAGAGAGGAGTGAGAACATGTGAGAGACAAAACTCTGCAGACACCCAGGTCAGTGCAGAGGGAGGGCAGGAGCTGCTCCAGGAACCAGAGCAGATTCCCCTGCAGGCTGTGGTGCAGGCCATGGCGAGGCCGACTGTCCCCCTGCAGCCCATGGGGGTCCGGAGTGGGGCAGAGATCCACCTGCAGCCCAGAGAACACTCCACACCAGATGCCTGAAGCAGGCTGTGACCCCATGGGAAGCCCATGCTGGAGCAGGCTCTTTGCAGACCTATGGCCCCATGGAGAGAGGAGCCCAGGCTGGAGCAGGTTTGCTGGCGGGAGTTGTAACTGTGTGTGGGACCCAGGCCGGAGCAGTCTGTTCCTGAAGGACTGCACCCCATGGAAGGGACCCACACTGCAGCGGTTTGTGAAGAACTGCAGCCCGTGGGAAGGACTCATGTTGGAGAAGTCCATGGACAACTGTCTCCCATGGGAGGGATCCCACACTGGAGCAGGGGAAGAGTGTGAGGAGTCCTCCCCTGAGGAGGAAGGAGTGACAGAGACAATGTGTGATGAACCGACCAAAGGCCCCACTCCGTATCCCCCTGTACTGTTGTGGGGAGGAGATGGAGAATTCAGGAGTGATGTTGAGCCTGGGAAGAAAGGAGGGGTGAGGGGAAGGTGTTTTAAGATTCAGGTTTTATTTCTCATTATTCTGCTCTGATTTGATTGGTAACAAATTAAACTAATTTCCCCAAGTTGAGCCTTTTTTTGCTCATGATGGTAATCGGTGAGTGATCTCTCTGTCCTTATCTCGACCCATGAGCCTTTCATTATGTTTTCCCTCCCCTCTCCAGCTGACAAGGGGAGTGACAGAGCAGCTTTGGTGGGCACCTGGCATCCAGCCCGGGTCAACCCACCACATGAGGCTGTGAGAAAGCAGACGGTGAGGGGAGAGAGCTCACACCTGGTTATTTAGCATCGTTTCTTGGCAATCTCCCACAAGCAACAAGAGCAAGCTGCAGTGCCAAGAGGAGGCCGTGCTGAGCTCTGAGGGCTGACTTCTCCTGGGAATGCATCCCGCAACACAGCCCCTTGTCCTTGTCCTCGTCATCGCCATCGCCCACTGGACCCCGGCTTCCTTCCACCAGGTGAAGAACGTCATTCACCCTCAGCACCAAGGGGAACACAGTTCTTCAGGAGTGCTTTAATGCTGCTCTTCCCACAGTGAGAACCCAGCCTCCAAGACATCCAGGCAAAGGATGGGTTTGGATCATTTTAGGGAGGGCTTTGAACTGTACAGTAGGTTGACTTTTTTCTTCCCTTGTGGCTGACTCCTCCGCATTACGAGCCATACGTGTTGTGTGGGTGGAAGACAGAATTAATTAGTCATCAGGACAGAGAAGCTCTGGTTAGCAAAATCTGCTTCTCTCTGCAAAATCAGCTCCCACCTTCTCCAAGAGATCTGTCAGCAGCAACGCTTATTTCCCAAGAGGGTTCAGCATTCGTGTAGGTAGATCTCTACCAACATTTAATCCCGTGCATGAGGAAAACGTGGTGACGAGTGAAAACAAAGTGCACCTCCAGCATCTGCCTTTCCACCACCACGAGAGCCTCCATGCTTCAGGAGCTGCTCCCACTTCATGAAGGGTGAAGGGTGCTTGGCTCTACAACACCTGAGTGACACCGTGCACTGGCAGGACACAGAGCAGGGGCTGTCCCAGGCAGTGAGACATCGTAAAAACTGACCCACCCAGCCCACTCGGGATTGCTGTAATGTATAGGTTGCAAATTCAGCAGATAATTAGAATGAGCCCTTTATGTGTGTTAAGATGATGTGCACGTCATGACACTTTAATATTATGGGTTCCTATCCTGCAGCTAAATGGGTAGTTTCTGTCCTGGCTGGCCCGTGCCCTGTTAAGAGATAAATGAAGTCAGCTGCTCCTTTCTGCAACTTGCAGTCATCTTTTTATTACTCATCCAGACTGCAGCGTGTCTCCTTGTTTTCCACCCTGTTCCTAGCGTGGGCATATGGTGCTATAAAGCCCCACACTGCCACTGCCTCCAAGTTTAAAGGCTTGGATACTAAACTCACCCAGGATGTACTTGGGATTAATTTAACCTAACAAGATGTGAGGTGGAGTGATTTGACGGCTGTCACACACATAGTTCAGCCATCCTTTGCATTGGGGCAGCGGCTCCTGGGAGCAAGGTGGAGCAGAAAGCTGGAGGAAGGAATTATTTCTCTCTTCTTCATGCATGAACCAGCATTCCCAGGGTGCAGCTTCACACTCCCTAAACCTGGTGGGAGCTCTGGATGGCATTCCTCATGGGCCCTGCCAGCGCTCACCCCCTGTCTCCTTCTGCCAGCTGTGGGTGAGCTGGGTGAGAACACTGTCTCCTGGGACCCACGGGGCAATCTGGGGCCGTGCAGATTCTGAGCTGTGTTAAAATTGCTCAACTACAGTCTCAGCTGTCACATCGTCTCCAAAACTGGGTGACCAAATTCAAGCTGCCTGTTGACGATGGTCCCTCTCTTGGCCCCTGAGCTAAGCCCAGGTGTTATTTGGGAGGCTGCAAGTTCACCCTGGCCAAAACCATACCGGGGACCATCCTAGCATCTCAGTGGGGCAGACCATCACGGTCTGATGCAAGGAAGCTGCTACAGCATGGTGTACCTGTGGAGACATAGCCCTGAGATGGAACAGAGGTGTAGACCCTGAGTGGTCCCATCATACAGGAGAGCTAGACAGTGGCTGAGCCACCTAAACCATCTACACGAGAACAGTGTTGTCCCCTGCCAGTGCTGGGTTGTAGTTTTGCAGAGTGGCTTTTCTGCAGGATGTAAGCTAGTGCCTCCTTCCCTGCCTCTGCTCCTCCCAAATGCCTCTTCACAAACACCTCGCAAACTGCACCAGGGGGCCTGTCTGAGCTGAGACGAAAATCCCCTCCCCTGGAGGGTGGCAGGTGATGTCAGCCAGAGCGCGTTGCAGACGCAGCTTGCAGCAGAGCTGCAGATGGCTGAGCTGGTACAGCAGAAGGGCAGCACCCTCCAGCGACGCCGGCACATGATGTGGGTGGCAAAGCCAGTCATCGCTGCCGAAAACAGCCTCTCGTGAACATGCAGCTGGAGTTATCACTGGGAAAAAAACCCAAACAAAGAAACAAAAAAAACCCCAAACAAATGAACAAACGAACAAACAAAAAAAACAAAAACCCAAACAAAAATGCCACCATGCTACCTAACGTGCCAGAAGGTACCAAGCGGGACATAGAGCCCCAGCTGCATCCTGGGCAAAGCACTCCCAGCCTTGCTCTGGTCTGCAGCAACATCCTCTGGCCAGCCAAGGAATTAGGAACAGGCGGTGGATGGGAAATGGGCAGGGGTGCGGGGAGTTCCCACGCGTCTCCTCTCCTGCCAACTCAAACACAGCTGCCAGCGGCTCTGCGCATGCCCTGTGCTCAGTTTTTATAATAGATCAGGAATGGTTTCAGGGCAAAAGCGACCCGTGCTCTGCTGAGTGACGTTGGGGAAAAAAATACCTAGTCAGCAGTTTTCTGAGTGCAGCTGCAATACAGCTGTGCTGGGACGGTGACAGCGGCTGAGAGGACAGCACAGTCACTGCTTGGTTCTGGTGAAATTTCAGGTGCTTTAAAAAAGACATGGAAGATAAAGTGAAAGAGGGGACGACCTTTTGCTCCTCAACTGCTAGACCCACACCTGCACATTAACTGTAGGATCTGAAATAATCTGACTTTGGATTTTTCCCTTAGGTGCTTCCCTTAGCTGTTTGGAGTTCAAGGAGTGCCAATTGTTCAGCTGGAAAAAAGACCTTTTCTGAAGCACCCTGGCCCATGGAGCACGGCTCCCTGCATGACTATAGGAGAAGGTCTTAACTCAAGGGCACTTTTGACCATTAAGGCGAACAGGAAGAAAATGCTAAAATAAATTGCAAACAGCACTGAATTATAAAGATTAAATTGCTGTTGGGGGAAGCATATTTTAACAAGAATAGAAAAATAAACCTATCTGAGTTCCTAGAAGAAACTAATGGGGTGTCACATTAAATGTCCCCACAGGACCCCTACACGTCCGCAGCTGGGACCGGCCAGCCATGAGATGGTGCCACCAATCTGCAGAAACAACATTTATCTGGCTGAAAAAAAAACCCAACAGGCAGAGCTTTGAAGACCTGGATATTTTGAAAGTACACGATTGTGCCTCTGTCAGACAGTTAGTACACCCTCTACCCGTGTTGTTGCCGCACTGCGGCTGGGGAGGTCGGCTTACTGTAATCACATCCCGTCTCCAGTCAGAAGGAGGGATGGTGCCATGGAAAAAGCTGTTAGAAGCAAGACCCGAACATGTCTACTTGATTTTTCCATTTCAGGGAGTCAATCAGGAAATACCTGAGGCTGCGGCCTCTCCCCTGGTTTCCACAGAGACCTGCCACCCTGCTCCATGCTCTGGCAGCACCTCCAAACCAACTAAAACTTTTTATCTACTTAGCAAAGAAGTGAGGAAAAATCGTGTACAACCACCTGGAATCGAGGCAAAACCTGAAAATGGATGTTTGATGATGATAAGGCAGTGCTGGGGTCTGCTTCAAGCTGTGAACGGGTTCCCTATCAGGATTTGGTTCCCAACCTGTTCTGCTGTGCTTTCACCCTTCTCACTCCCAAGCACTATTTGAATGCAACAGAGGTGGATCGAGCCTTTAAATGCAGCCACATCCCTCTCCACCAGCCCCTGCTACCTGGCCTGACCGCCCATTAGCGCTGCCAGCTTGCTGCTGGGTGACAAAGTGCGTGGGAGTTCAGGTAGGAAAGCCCAACGCTGATGCACATCACGGCCAGGAGAAACCCAACTGTGACAGCAGAGACCTGAGTCCCACCTGCAGGTAACCTCTCTCTTCTGGCCAGCAGAAAACCTCTCCTCCCACCAGCCCGAATCTGCTCCTCCACAGGCGGTTTCTCATCACACTTTTCTACAGTAATGTCCCCTCGTTGCCTTTCCTCCTCCTCCCTCATCTTTCCCCCATTAGCTCTGCTCAATCAACCCCTCCGTTCTTCTCTGAAATTTCTTTGCCTGTCCCCCAGACTGCACAGCTGAACAGAGCAAAGCAAGGAATTTCCCTCCACAAGACAGAAATTACAAAGCCTGGCCGAGAAGCTGGCAAGACCAAAATTTCTAGCAGGGAACTAGTGACGCAAGGAAGCTGGTATCCCTTTCCAGAAACCTCCTCCACCGGCCTCATGGGAAGGGTGGGACTGCAGTTTGCACAACAACTTAAAAGACTAAATTGCATCCAGTAAACAAGCAAAACTTCATGCTGCAAACAGTTTCCTCCCTCCTTCTCTCAGGCTAGTGACTTTTTAGGCCTCGAGGAGTCAGAACGGTAAGGCCATCGCTGCTGTCTCAACAGGACCATGACCACCTCAGGCTCAGGAGGTAAAGGAATTGCTACCAAGAAGAGCTTCAAGTTTGCCCTGAAAATACCTAAGACTTCTCTTGTATGTGTTTTATAACTTTGAAAAACACTAGTAAATCTTTGCTGTCTTTCAAACAACCTGTTGGGGTTCAACCAGAGGTGTGAGCTGTCCTTCCCTTGTCATGGTGAGGAGCCACGTGAGATGTTCGGCATCGCCGTCACCTCACAGGTGTCACAGCTACGTGCTGCATGCACTTGGCCACGTCGGGTGACTGAAGCCTTCATGCCACTTCAGGCAGGATTTTGAGGGCCCCCACAGACACCTCTGTGCTGCAAGGCCTGATGGTGTCCCCACCCTGGGTTTGCACCACGTGTGAACACAACCTGAGGTGGCTGAGGAGATGCTATAGGTTCCCCACCATCATTTCTGCCAGAGGAGGAGGTTTGCAGCAGGAAGCTGGGCACGGTGACCCCCCCATGCCACCTCTGGGGCCACATCTTCATCCTTTCTGGTTTGCCCTCTGTCATTATTTCACTAGTATCTACTGCCATGGCATACTGTCTCTCTACTGATTTTTGTAGACGGGGGCAGCTCTGTTGCCTGTCTGATACATAATTAACTAGAATATACATCACTTTAGAACAGAGCTAAAATGCCACTTCATGCACAGGAAAATTCACAACCGATATAATTATTATTTTTAAAGATACAGCCATGATATTCACACGTGGAGACAGAGGAAACATGGACACCAGCAACCTCTATTCCCACAAGAAAAGATAGATGGAGGAAGCCAGGACTGCTCATAAATGGGAGTCCCTCAGAGAAGAAATCGATGCTGGGCTGAGCTTCCACTCACACCGCAGGAGGGTTTGGAGTTGAAAGGGCAGAGAAAAAATACGACAATGTAAGATCTTTACTTTTTCCCCATTTCCAAATTTTATTTTCTTTGATGCTTTTCTTTAAAACCTGTCTAAAAAAGGGGTTCTCATACCGAACCCTGCTAAGTTTTCTAATGGCAAAATTATTTTATATTAAAGTCATCCTTACCCCATGGACATGCAGCCTGACAATGGAAACAATACACTTTTGAAAGAGCAAAACTGAGGCATGCAAGGCAGAGAGTCCTGGGCCCTAAATATTAATTTCTATTTTAAAATTTATTAGTCTGACAACTTTCGTTCATCTGTGTGGAGCAGTGTTTATCTAACAAACAGCACACAACCTCCAAAGCCAAGCTAAGATGAAAGAAGCCAGTGATTTTTTCGCCTTATTGCCAGATGATATAGATGCTGCTGTTATTTTCGGATAGGAAAAAAAAAGGAAAAGATAAATCCCTGCTCCCTCAGAGGCAAACACACTATTTGTTAAACAGAAAGAGACTGAAATGCTTCTTTAAGAAGAGCCAGACTGCAATAGCAGTGGATTGGCAGGCATTGAACAGCAGCTTTATGTTCTCATTTTTAAACCTCTGTTTCCAAGCCTGACCAAGGCAAAAGCGCGAGCCGTACTTTACAAAGTTGAGCTATTTCCACAAGACAGGAAAAGAAACTTCCAACAGCACAGGGAAACTGGAGAAGGAGATGGACCTTTT